>PVJH01045223.1:0-12507 GCA_004026705.1 Nesogale talazaci
GCTGAATGAAGATTGAATACACAATTGATATTGTAACTGAATATGCTACTGCTAGGATAATCTAAAGAAGGTGGTGCGTCTGCAAATTCATTTTGAAAATGAAATCCCCACCTCCAACAAAACTTATCAACATTTGATGATTCTGCCATTCAAAAGCTTAACTTATTAAATGACATATTGGAAAAATGAATATTCTGAGACCATGGCATGTTTGTAGGTTATTAGCCAAACTAAATGTCTTCTGTACACCACATTCTTATATTTGATTTCCTATGTCATCCTTCAAAGTCTATCTGTCTTTACTACTGGACAAATCTCAGCATATGATGGGAATCAGCATCCTTGAATTGTTCAGCCCTTTGATGCGCCACCAATCTTCAATCCTGCTAAGAATGTGGTATTTTGGTGTACAATATTCTGGGGTAGAAAAAGTTGTCTACTTGGTTGTTTTCCCTAAACAATCCTCATCTCATGGGCCAAAGAAACGCATACAGGATCCCAGCCAGTTGCTGAGCATGTATATGCCCACTAAGCATTGTGGATCTAGGGAATAGATACAATACTGATTCACAGACCACTGGGTGCGCTGAGATGGACTGGATCCAAACCACTGTTGATGAGCCGAACTCCAAAGCCCTGCTCTGAACGGGGCGCCGCAGTGATATTTGGGTCCCTTGGAGCTATTGTTTGTTCCGATGGTGTCCAATAATCCCACAAGCCTAATTATTTCCTTGCCTATTTTGGGGTCTCTTTTTAGATGATATGGAGAAGTCAGTTTTCATTTTTGGCAATATAGTGCTGTCCCACCTCGAGGAGACCGTGTCTCTCCTTCAGTTACATAGTTTTCAGTGTGTAAATTGGCTGACATCTGGGAATCAATAGAGAAATCATGACTTTCAAATTTGATCAGTCACCCATTCCTGTTTATTCATTTTGGTGCTCACCTGACCTAAGGATACAGATCAATTAAGAATTTGGTAGACTTTCCATCATTTCCATTTCTAGGTACAGCAGGATCAGCAGCCAGCACTGTATGTCTTTGTGAGTGACACTCTTCTGATTGCTGTTCATTACGCTCAATATGTCCACCTTGATTTTGATGAATTATGGCAGTCATGTGCTTGTTTTAATTTCATGACTGAGATGTCGGGGTGGTGTTTAGCCTGTTAATCTGGAGATAGCCATTGAGTAGCCAATGAGACCTCTGTGTGGGCATGGCTTTCTCCTGATACGTCTGGGAAATCTCACGATATTTCCTTTGTGAGGATGAGAAGCTAACTTCTCCAGTTCTTTGGAGTTAGTCTTAGAGACAATGAACTATGGCGAATACAAGATGGCAGCATTCGAGAAACTGTAGGAGCCAGAGGAGAAGCCACACAGCCTTAGCCTGGTGGAACCAGACCTCTGAAGCTGGAGAAACCACGTGGAGACCCCTGCCAGCGCTGAGTTGCCTCTACCACCACTGGATGCTTTTGATGGACTCTGAGCCCTGGAAGTGAGGAGCTGTGGAGAGACCCATCCTGGCGCTGGGACTCTGCACCCACTGGCTTGTGACTTCGTGAGTCAGAAGGAGACTTTCTAGACTAATATCAGGCATATGGGCTAATATCGGACTTATGACTTTGAACTGGACAAGGCTGAGATGTTTTCTCAGTGTTCCATTCCTTTTGTATATAAACCATACCTCTATATCCATATGTGTGTCTATGATTTTGTTTCTCTAGTCTACCCAGACTAAAACACGAATATATGTCGTCACATGGTTGCTACCATTTGTAATCCAATTATTTCCATGGCTCTTAATTTCACAAATCTAGTGGAAGCAGTTTCTCCTGTAAGATCTGATGTACTGAATAGAGTGATCTGAGGAATTTTTCAAGCATGCTATTTAACTTAAATGTATCCTTTACATTTACTGAAATGGATTCTTTACATTTATGTTAAGGCCAGTCTTTTATGGCAGAAGAACTCTGGCTTTCAAATGTCCCAACATGTTTCATTTCCTTGTCAATAAAACAAGGCTTTCCTTGCATTTCATCTTTAATTACTGTGATCATTTTGTGGTACATATTTCAATGGATCACATAAACCTGTTGTGTAACCTTTTGTGCGGAAACATTAACCCAGAATCCCTGCTTGATTAGCCATAAAAATAATACCGAACAGATTTAACTTTATGTTATTCCCATCATTATCCTATATCCAATATCATCAATATTCATTCTCAATTGTATTCCAAGTTATATCCAATTTATATATAAATTGGAAAAATCTTACAGTTGTACAGTGTAGTATACTTTGTCATTAGCCTTATTTGTGTCTCTCTTTTGGGGATATTCTTTGAAGAAAGTTTTAGGTCTAGAAGAAAGGTGGTTGGTGGAAATGAGTGTTGAGTATCACCAGCAATGTCTTTCAAGAAGCTTTCTCAAGTGAGACTATTCCCTATTAGACGTGATTGTTACAAATGGAGACAAATGGACTGCTTCTATTAACAATGAGGCTTTAATAAAGAGTTAATAAAATAATTATTTTTTTCTTATTTTCATTCTATTAACTATAAAATAAATGACTGGCATTACTTTATCTTTCAAGCTATGGGTCAATTGCCCTTTGAAGTCATCTGGCCCTGTCATTTTTCTGTAACATAAATTCTTACTAACTTTAATACTTGCTGGATAATGTAGTTTAATCAATCTCTGATGGAACCATTTTTGTAAAATCTATTTTCTTGGGATATTATCTCTTTTGAAAATGTTGGAAGTTATTTGCATGCACAAGAATTTCCAAAATATTTATATCATTTTCTTTCTTTTATCCCATTTCAATGATTCATTTTTGTTTCTCATTTATTTTGCTATATACTTGTAGGAACTTTTACCTCAATTAAATAAGGCATAAATTTGTCTGTTTTGTTATTTTTTTCTACAAAAATATCATTTTATTTATATTGTTTTATTTAATAAATTTTATTGATTTTTATTTGTACTATTTCCTTTGATGCTTTTTTCCATTTGTTTTACTGATTTCCATCTAGTTTTAACAATGTGAAATTTAATCTATTTTTACTTATTACCTTACTAAATAAATTATGAAATGAGCAAATATTAAGTATTCAACTAATTATAACAATCTTAAAAAGAACATACTTTTTAAATTCTCATAATTCTAAGGCTTGACAAAAAGCTGGGGTAAATGAGACTCACTTGTATTTTCTGGTGGCAATATAACATTGCCAATCATCTGAGAAGACAGTTGGATACATTTCCTAATACTACATGGGAGAGTAAGACAAAAAGTATTGCCAATAGAATTCCAGCTTACATATGCACTGGTTTATTCAAGGTGTGTTTAAGAATGTCTCTAAACACACTGGTTATCTGTAGTCTGATTTTCTCAGGATGGCAGTCTTCTTGGTAAAGGTTTCTTTAAAAAGGAGATGGAGGAGGCACAGGAGGAGGAGTAGAAAAGATTCTTTTTTGGTCAATAGACAAAAATGATGTTGAGATCAGAATTTTTGCAGATTTCATAGGAAGTAATTTCATATATGTAGATATAGATATAGAAATAGAAATGCTATAAATAGCATTTCAAAGAAAGTCAGAAAGGTCTAAAGGGTAAATTGAAAGACAGAAGACCATCATCAATCCCAAGGAATGAAAATGCTGGGACTAAAGTCTAGAAATAGGCTGAATAAGAACATTTCTTTAATGAATAGCTACTGGTGCTGGAACCCCTCATGTTTCAGAAGTATCGGTTTTAAGCTGATATCATGGCCCTATAAAGCTAGCAGCTGAAAGAGTGCCCAAAGTTTTGCAAGAAAATCAGCTACTTAAAAAAACTGCTCATGCCATCATTCTTTAAAACAAGAACAGACATCATGAAGAAAATTCTTTGGCATGAACCATGACAGAAATGAGTCTCACGTTTTTATCAATACAATCCCTAATAAGAGCAATGGTTGCTGAGGGTTTTTGCTTAGCAGTTCACTGTAAGGGATGAAAGGTTAGCTCAGAAGGTTATGACAATTTTGGTTTGTTTTTTTTTTATAATCCACAAGGGTAATCTTGGCTTTGTGGTGTAGCTGGGGGGGGGTCTGCTTATTGTGGAACCATTTCAAGAAAATTAAAAAGTGAATTAGAGGGAAGAAGGTCAGGAAAGTTGAGAGTAGAAATGTTTTCCCCAACACAATAATTCCCCCTACTTATTCTTTTAGTGTAGCAAGTGTTGCTCTATGAGAATGTCATTGGGGAACCACTCTCTGTCCATCTGCTTACCATAATATCACCCTTCTTATTATTGCCCAAATTAAACAAAATTGAAAAGAAAACAATTTGAATCCCTTGAGGCTGCCAAAAACTTTTATTTTGACGTGGCATGAATTGAAGAGAACAGAATTCTTTATGAAGGATTAAGAGAGATTGAAAGATCCTGTTCAGAAACTTGTAGACTGATACAAGAGGATATCAGGAGTACAGGGATAGGGAACAGGGGGCTTGGGGAGTAAATGATGGAGATGGGCGGGGAGAGGGAGCATTAGGATGGATTGTGATGGCATAACCCATTTTAAAGATGATTTAACAACTGGGGAGGGGGGAAGACGGCACTCTGAAATTGAGGCAGTAATGATTATACAGTTTTCCTTGATGTGATTAAATGACCGAATTGCTGAATTGTATGATATGCAACTATGTACTAATAAAACTGCTGGAATAAATGAGCTAAATTACCTCTTCAGAAATTTACCACAACCATTCTACCTTGTACTACAGGGCCCCCGTGGATTTCAGTCGACTCAGTGGTAATGAGTTTGGACTTGTCTTTTTTGCTTTTATTTGAGGGGTGTATAAAATCAGGTTTTCTGGTCTTTGTCTTGCGTTTGGAATCTGCATAACATTTCTCCAATTTTTTATTAAAAATAAAAAGAAATTTATAGACTTAGTTTAATGTCCCGGCCTGCGGGACATTCAAACATGGATCTCTGGGTCCAGAGCCTGGAAGACGAAGATGGGCAAGAGCCGCGAAGAATGGAGGCAAGACAGGATTCTGATCAAGCCTCGTTTATTGGGGCAAAACTCAGGGTAGATATTGCTGCACAAGCCGGAAGAGGGAGGTGCTTATGCAAATACAGCGTATATGGGGGCAGCCAATAACACTGTAGCACGTACATGATAATGAGGCATAATAACATGGGACGATCAGGAACACGGTACCAAAAAAGGAAGAAAAGGTGCGCAGATGTAAATGAAGGGTAAAAGGCAGTTTTCTCTTGACCAATAATGGTAAAGGTTAATGACAGCATCACTGACATGGAAGCTGCCATCTGCCAGATCATGGTGACCCGTTGCTTAAGACCCTAGGGCGGAAGCAATTGTTTGCTGAGTAAACAATGGCCTTTGAATCCAGCTCTCCACATGTCCCCCTTTTTTGTAATAATAGGGGTAGGCGGAAACAACCAATTAGCTGATGCAGGAACTGTGCCTGTCTTAGGTTGGCCTGCGCGCAGGCTGTCCTTACCCGTCATTGGTCCTGGGAATGCCGATGTACCCACAAACCTAGGCCTGTCTTAGGTTGGTACAGCTGCCTTTAGCTCTTACCTGTCATTGGCCATCCAGTTCAGCACGCACGCGAGGGAGGTCGGTGGTTACAGTGTGCCTGAAAGGACCATCACTGTCCTGCATTTCCAACCTATGATAATGTACCTGAATTGGTTTTGCCAGCACGGATTCTATTTGCTGTTTGATGAAGGCCACAAGTTTGTTGAAAAGAACCGGCCCCAGGGAAATCACAACTAGGAAGGCAATAAGCGGTAAAATAATCGGAGGCAAGGTAGAAAATAATGGGGAACTCCGCCAAGCATTGGTCTCAGTCTTATGCCGACGGGATTGAAGCAGTTCATTACTGATTTTGTTTAATTCTCAGACATGATCTTCTACTATTCCAGATTCGTTGATGTAGTAACAGCATTCTTCATTCAGGAACAAACAGGTGCCTCCTCAGTCTGTGGTCAGAAAGTCTAAGGTCCGTCTGTTTTGTAAGGCCACTTGTGCCACTGATGTAATCTGGCGTTGAAGAGATGCGAGTGACTCAGATGACGCGTCTATGGCCAATTGGAAGCGTAAGGATAAATCGTTGTTGGAGATGACTGAATGTGCTAAACCTCCGCTACTGAGTCCAATAGCTACTGCGGAAGAAGCCAAGGATAGACCTACTAGTACAGGAAGAAATACTGCCCTTTTATAGCAAATAATTCTGAATTGTTGAACAATGCCCACAAATTCCCCCTTGGTATAAACAGTAAGTTGATGTACTAATGTAACAGGCAAACATAACATATCAGACATTGTATTATTTAGTTTTTTATCTAACATACCATTGCACCAAAAGAAAAATCCATTAGGTGCACATAAAGACTGAACAGGCGGGGATGTTACATTACAAAATTCTGAAGACATATTATAATAACAGAAAGGAACTTGTATGCTATTAGGAAGTAAAAATAAAGGAACTTGTGGGATGGGTGTAAAAGATGAACACTTAGAGAGATTGAATTGAGTGTGGTTGGGTTGAAAAATAGGCACGGCCGCCAAGGGTGCTCTCCCTAGAGCAGCTCACATAAAACAATTTTTATTAATAGGTGAATTTGTAACATTGGCCCAAATTAGGGCTTCTTGCGATTGAATGTGTTGATGAATTGCTGATTGTACTTGAACAATGGTTTTCCAAATGTAAATTTTAGAATAAGGATAGTCGTCCCAATATTGGAGATACCAGGCACCAGGGACTTGACCAGTCCATCGATCATGATTCGGATCGGGCACAGTAACTATATACTGGGTGCCTGTCCAAGAAAAGCGTTTTTTATTGAAATCCAGAGCACCTGTATGTACATAATGAAGTCTGCAAGATTTCCACGGACATCCAACATTTTCATTAACCCAAGAAGTATTACAAGAGGGTTTAAGTTGGTGATAAAGAAAGCAAAGTAGTCCCCAGCCTTCAATGTTTTTGCCAACAGGGTCTCCACTGCCATCCCTGTAATTGAAACTTCCTCTAAAAAAGGTGAAGTTTAAAGTTAGAGGAATGGGGCAACCAGTAAGAGGGCATGTTGTAGTGGCCAGGATATGGCCTTGGGGTCCTCCACGGTATGGATTTTGAGTAACCCCCACTTTATGGCGTGGCACATTAGTAAAATTCTCACTAAGGAAAAATCTCCAGGCTGTGGGAGAGGTGATTTTGTTGTTTGGCTCTACATGGGTAGCAGCAATGGTCCACAAAAAACAAAGCAAGGTTGCAAAAAAGAAAACAAAGTTTTGCTCAATCATGATTAATACTTAACTAATTACTCACACTGGGCACCAACTAATTAACTTTTAAAACCAAACGCATCGCAAGACTAAGAAAAAATAGCAGTAGAAAAGAAAGAAAACAATAAAAAGGCTTCGTTGTGAGACGGTCCAGTCTTCAGGGATAATGGCCACCAGCACGATGGCCGAAATTAGGAGGTGGTGCCCAGCAATGTAAGATTAAAAAGGTCGCCGCATTGATCACTCCACTGCATCTGCAAGACAAAAGAATAAAAGATTTCTCAGGAGGAGTGTTCCTTCCTGGACAATAATTGGTTATCAATTTGTTTTACCAGTCATTCTGGTAGCCATCAGGCAGCATTATGTTGTTGAGAGAATACACAAACAGATCCTCTTCCCCAAATAAGCACGGGATCTGGTCCGTGCCAGACATTGTCAATGGGGTCTTTCCATTTGACCATAGCAAACTGAGTTTGCGTACCACTGTGCCAAAAGTGGTCCACAGCTGACTTACCATCTTTGTCCAACATAAGAAAGTTTTTTACAAAAAGCACATGACACAATATATTGCACGGTGTGTTCTTGTTAGAACACCAATCGGTGCCCTTGACTTTGGAAATCATGGTTTTTATGGAAAGATGAGCTCTTTCTACCATACCTTGACCTTGCGGATTGTATGGAATTCCAGTTATGTGCCATATTTGCAATGTAGCACAGAACTTTTGAAAGGCCTTGGCAGTATAGCCTGGACTATTGTCAGTCTTAATTTGCTTAGACTTGCCCAATATGGAAAAACATTGCAAGAGATGGGCTATCACATGCTTGATGGCCTCTCCTGACTGTAGGGAGGCAAGTATAAATCCACTGAAGGTATCAATGCAGACATGAATGTACTTTAAAGTACCAAATTCTGAATGATGAGTGACGTCCATCTGCCATAGCAGGTTGGGTGCAAGCCCCTTAGGAATAACTCCTAAATGAGGCACAGAAAGGTGGGTAATACAATTGTTACAATTTTTAACAATCTGTCTGGCTTGTTCCCTAGTGATTTGAAACATAAGCCTCAAAGTATGAGCATTAAGGTGACGTAAATTGTGGGCCTCTTGTGCTAAAGACACCTTATTGGTTAAAGTAGCTGCGGCAACAGCAATCATTTGGGTGGCTGCGTCAGCCATTTTGTTTCCTTCCACAAGGGGTCCTGGTAGGTCCGAATGTGCTCTGATGTGGCCCAAGTAAAAAGGGACGGTTCTTTTTAATATAAGTTTTTGACATGTGGAAAACAAGGTTGCTGCAGCAGAAACAGGCTTAATTTGGGCAACAGTTTCTAATAAGGGTATAGAGTTGGCTAAGTAAGCGCTATCAGTAAATATATTCAAAGGTATTTGAGGGACTCGAGAGAATACTTCAATTAGAGCTTGCAATTCCACCAATTGTGCCGAGGTATGATTGGTGATAACTCTGAAGGTTTGGTTATTGATGACATAGGCAGCTGTGCCATTTGAAGAGCCATCAGTAAAGACCAGATGAGTATTACTTAAGGGTTGTGACCTGGTTATTTTAGGAAATACTACAGCATGCAATTTACAAAATTGAACAAGCTTGTTAGGGGGGTAATGGTTGTCTAGGGTTCCTAAAAATGAAGCACAAGCAATAGCCCACTCGTCTGAGTTTTGAAACAGCCACATAAGTTGTAGTTGGGTGTAAGGTTGTACAATAATAGCAGGATCAATGCCAAAATATTTTCAACTATTTGCTCTGCCCAAAAAAATTAAATCAGCAACGGTCTCATAATAAGGCTTAAGGGCTTTGCTTGGTGATGAAGGCAAATGTAACCACATAATGGGGTTGTTCTACCAAAATAACCCTGTAGGCGTGATTTGTGTATTGACTATTATGAGTTGCAAGGGTAAAGAGTAATTAATTTGTGTTACAAACTGTTGGGCTACTGCTGTTTCTACTATTTGTAGTGCTTGTAACGCTTGAGGCATAAGGCAGCAGGGTGACGTGGGTTGAGGGTCTCCCTTTAAAATATCAAAAAGAGGCTTTAAGTCTCCAGTGGTTAACTTCAAATAGGGATGCAGCCAATTGATGTCACCTAACAGTTTTTGAAAGTCATTTAAAGTTTTTAATTGCTCAGTACTAATGGAGGCCTGCCGATTAACAATCTTGCTAGGGTGAAGTTCAAAGCCTAAATAAGTGTAAGGTTCCTGCAGCTGGACTTTTTCAGGTGCAATACAAAGGCCAGCCTTATGAAGGCAATCACAGAGTTGTTTAAAACAGGAAAGCACTTGGGTGCTGTCCTGGCCTGCAAGGAGTATGTCATCCATAAAGTGGATGATATATAGTTGAGGCCAAGCAGTTCTAACTGGCTGTAAAACGTGGGAAACAAATTTTTGGCAAAGATATGGAGAATTGGCCATTCCCTGTGGGAGAAAGTTCCATTGAAAATGCTTCATAGGTTCTTTAAAGTTAGTAGATGGAACACTGAACGCAAATCGTTTTTGTTCGGGAGGGGCCAGTGGAATAGTAAAGAAGCAGTCTTTTAAATCAATAATTGCTTTAAAGTATCCAGTAGGGATAGCGACCGGAGTGGGCAGGCCTGGCTGTAAAGACCCCATAACTACCACAGTGGCATTAACTGCTTGCAAGTCCTGAAGTTATCTCCATTTTCCAGATATCATTTTAATAACAAAAATGGGGGTGTTTCAAGGAGAATTGCTTTCTGAAATGTGTCCAGCATTTAACTGTTCCTGCACTAACTGCTGAACTGCACATAACTTTTCTGACTTTAGTGGCCATTGATCCACCCAGACAGGCATGTCTGATTTCCAGACAATGGGATCAACATGGGGTGCAGGTAAGTCAATGGCCGCGACTAAAAATTTCCAATGCCCCTCGTGCCTTCATGAGCCTTTAGATTAATAGGTTTAGTAATACCAGTATTAAGTTTTCCCAACCCTGTACCAGGGATGAAACCATGTGATAGCATTTGAGTAGTGACAGTAGAATTAGGGCTATACATGATTACCTTCATTTGTGACAATAGGTCACGGCCCCACAAATTAAAAGGCAAATGGGTAACACAAATGGTTTAACAATTCCGGAGTTCCCTTCCTCATCCTTCCAGGAGATGTACTTGGAACTTTGCATGGGATTACTACTTTGCCCTATTCCCTCTAAGTTGGTAAAGGTTTCTGAAGTGGGCCATGATTTAGGCCAGGGCTGTTCAGCAATAATGGTAACGTCAGCTCCAGTATCTATAAGCCCTTGAAAAGGTTTTTCGTCCAACCAAAGTGTGAGGGACGGTTTTTGATCAATGATGGAAAGTACCCAAAAAGCTGATTTATTAGAGTCCAAATGGAGAGTAGTGGGAATAAAAATTAACTGGGCAATAATCTGATCAGTATTTAATGTAACTATTCCTTTGGTTGATTTTGCCAAGACTTGAATTACACCAGTAAATGTTTCATCAATAAGACCCGGGGAAACTTGTAGTGAGGGAACATTGCTGCTAGCGATTCCGAGCACAAGCCCAACAGTGGAAGGAGGGAGAGGCCCCATAAAGTTAGTGGTAACAGTTTGTGAGCCCGCCTCCTCAGTTAATACTGTGTGGGTGGCGGGACAGAGGTCCAATCGGGGGAAGCAAGATTTTGGCTGTTCAGAGGATGGGAGGGAGTAGCTGTGCTGCTGGCTGGGACAAAATTGACTGCCTCCAAGATTTGTCGCGGGGCCTGAGGCTGGCCCCTCATCCCACTTTCCAAATGGGTGGCAGAGGGAAAATTATTATTTGCTTGTAAAAAAATATTCCCTGGGGCGTTTCTACATTCCTTAGCCCAATGATATCCGCGCTTACAGCAGGGACAGGGGCTAGAAGGTTTGCACTTCTGGCTTGGCAGGGCAAAAGGGGCCCCACTGATTTTTTTTTAAAGCATTGTCGAGCAAAATGTCCTGGCTGACCACATTTAAAACATAGCTTAGGGGATTGCTGGGTATTGGCCAAAAATTGCTACATCATTTGACTGTCAATGGCTGCCTCCACAGCCACATTTCATTGCTGGAAAAGGTCGATATCTGCACAGAGCCGAATGTACCCATTAAGATCCATATTATTTCGATGAGGCCGAATGGCGTTTTTACAGGGCGGATTACCATTTTTAAAGGCAAGTTGTTGAATAAAATTGGCATTTGCCGTTGAAAGCCCAAAAAGTCGCTCCGCCGCGGTGCTAAGACGCGATTCAAAATCAATAAAAGGTTCCTCAGACTTTTGCTTAATGTCAGTAAGGGCGATGCTAGGGGATTTTCCTCCAAGCCTTAAGGGCAGCATCTTTAATTTGAGCAAATAGCCCTGGTGCAAATGTGGATTGCCATTCCTTAGATGTATAAATGCCTTCACCAACTAACATATTCCTGCCCCAGGGGGTATCAGTACCAATATTAGACTCAGCTATCTCCTTACAAAATTCAAAATACTTAGATTTCCACAGCAAATAATCACCAGCAGAAAGGATTGATCGCACCAGGGTTTTCCAATCTTCTGGCGTTAACCAGCTTTCGCAAATGCTCTCATGTAAGGTTAAAGTAAAGGGAGTGTTTGATTCCATATGCTGCGGCAGACTTCTTTAATTCTTTTAACTGACTAACAGGAAAGCTATCATGATTTCGCACAGGCTTCTCACTCCCTTCAGGTTTATATTCAATTACAGGGAAGGCCAAAGCTCGGCAATGCTGACTAAAGGTTGGAGGGACCAACCGAGGACTAACTTTGGGTTGTAAATATGGCCTGTTGTTATTTCCCTGAGGCTCAAGTTGCGGTGGAGAGTTGTTGACATCAAAGTTTTCTAGATATGTTGAAAAGCTGTCGCCATTTTGACTTTTGGCCCTCGGTGGAAAGCCGCCACCATTTTGATTTTATTCCCGCGTGGGAAACCACCGCCATTTTGCTTTTCTGGCGCTGAAGGATACACGGGAAACTTGGCCAAATAAGAAGGAGGGTCGCGATCATGGTAACGAGCGGCTTGTTCCTCCAAATCATCCCAGTTCACCTCACTTGGATCTTTCAGGGGACCAAAGGCACCATAGACGATAGAACCTGACTTGGGCTTGGTCCCTAAGCGGTCCCAGGTCTTTTTCCATTCCTGTTCCTGTTTATTATTCATGATCTGGGGAGCGGTATCCTTAATAAGGTGGCGCTGAAGATTGGACA
>PVJH01045224.1:0-12512 GCA_004026705.1 Nesogale talazaci
TCATGGGAAGAGTTGGAGGAAATTATGTTAAGCGAAGTCAGTCAATCACAAAAGGAGAAGTACAGCATGAGTCCTCTGAGGTGAGTCCAATCAGCATGGTAGGTATAGAAGAGAAGCCACCTATAACACAACATTCAGGTTGAGATTTAGGCAAGTGGAAGGAGGCTGGTCCAAACCCAAGGAGATATGTGTTGGTGCAACACAGTAATGGGAAAAGGATGGAGCGGGGAGGGAGAAAAAAAGGGTTTGAAAGTAGATTTGATTTTTGTTTTGGGCATCACTGCCCTTCAGTGGTGGGAGTAGCAGGCCCAGTCTTGCTACTGGATTTGAACCACCAACCCAGTGGGCCACAGTCCCGTGCACAACCACTATGCCACTAGGGCTCAGCACCAGTAGATTTGATTTTGTAACAAAATTAATCACACTGTGTCTTTACTATGATGACTAAACAAAGTCCCAAACAAACCTTAACAAGCTAAAGTCACAGTACCACTTGGGCCTTTTGTTACAACAGAAACGGGTAGTCAGCCGGGGCACTCTTCCGAACTGGACCCGGTAAGAATATTCAGCGGAACTTCCCGCCGTGCCTGGCACACCGGCGAGCACCGTTTTAGATCTGGGATGGGCTCAGGGCACATCCGACCCAAACCTAGTAGTCATGGTGATGCGGTCTCTGAGGAAACGCAGACTCGGCTCCCGAAATACAGTCCTATTTTCATCTTTTGCACAACTCAGCCCCTTTGCAACCCTCGGCTTCGTTGGCTTGCCGGACCCCCACCCCGGACTTCTCCTAGCGGCACGGACGGCCGCGCTGCTTGGGTCTTCTCTCTGTGGGCCTGATGGAGTTGTCTTGGGCATATGCGGAGCAGAGAGGAGGACGAGATATACGAAGGCATAATAATAGGTGATTATTCCTATAAAAGGTGGTCAGTAACGAGTGTGTCCCTTTCGGAAGAGAAAGCCAGGAAATTCAGATTTAGTGCCTGCGCGGGGGTGCCACTCTGCTCATTTCGAGAGGCAAGTCGGTTTGTTGGTGAAGGGCAGGGAATGCAGGGGGACTGCTAGGTTGGAGCCCCCCAACCAGTGTGCCAGCTTGACCGTGAGCATGATTCAGTGTTTCTCCAAGTGCCCACAGTGACACTCACCTCCAATGAAGAGGACGCACCCTTCCCTGTCCATTGAGTCTGGAGAAATTGGTGGGGGGGTGCGGGCAATGGGCAAGTTCCTTTCTTTCTCATGTTTCCATTTTGCCGCCTGGGCACAGAAAGTCAGGTGACCCAGCACACAGGATTCAGCGTGTAGGCCAGTGGTTCTCAACCTTTCCCATGCCATGACCCTTTCATACAGTTCCTCATGTAATGGTGACCCCGGGGGCCACCACACAATTATTTTCGTTGCTACTACATCACTGTCATTTTGCTACTGCTATGAATCGGGTGACCCCTGTGAAAGGATCTTTTGACCCCCAAAGGGGTTGTGACCCACAGCAATTGAGGACCGCTACTTAAAGTGCTGTCATTCAATGGTTTCCACTTGAGTTTTATTCCTTAACCTGCAATGGCCTCAGTTTTGTTTTTTCTTGCCATCTGTAATTTTTTTTAAACCACTTTTTTGGGGACTCATACAGCTCTCATCACAATCCACACATCCATCCATTGTATGCAAAGCACATTTGTAGCCATCAGCGCTCTCAAATCATTTTCTTTCTACTTAAGCCCTTGCTGCTCCCCCTCTCACAAACCCTTGATAATTTATAAACTATCATTATTTTGTAGTATCATACACTGTCTGATGTCTCCCTTCACCCCGGGAGGGTGGAGGGAAGGTGGAGTAGAAAGGGGTGAAGGGAGATGTCGGCCTCCTTTTCTGCCTTTGTAAAATCGCAATGCGGATCATATCTGTCTGCTAGAATTCTTGTGAGGATTCAACAAGGGGATTTGTGCTAGAAACTTTTCACGGATTCCAGCTCAGGGAACACTAGCTGTTGCTGTCACCACGACCATCACCCATCACTGAGATTTCTGTGATCACTGATATGATCAAGTCCCTAAGAAGATCTTGGCTGCAGAGTCAAAGGGGGGCAGGTGTCGCTGTCAACACCAGTGCTGCACTCTCCAGTGAAGCCGGTTAGCTTTGCCGAGGGGCTCTCTCTCCCTGTGGCTCTGAGTACGTCGCCCCAGTGCTGGGCTCAGCCCACTGTGAGGCTGACATGGGCTCGAGTTCCTATTTCCCAGGTGTTTTGGGGCTGGCTCTCTGCTGCCTCTCACCATAGCTGGCAAAGGGAGCCAGGGAGAGAAGATTCACCTCCTACCGAGGACCATGAACACAGGAGGGCCCGGAGGAAGGGGCAACCCACGCTGGTCTCTGCCAGTTCCTTCTCGAACCCATAACCCGGTCACGAGAACAAGTTCGCAAACACTCCGTGAGTGCCGCCTCTGAGGGCTGGCTAGTGGGTGGTGGCATGGGTCCAAAGTTGAAGGTTCCAGGCCAGAGATGAACTGATGAACTCTAAGATGCTGGCCCAGGGATGAAGGGGGAAATGTTTTTTCAGCTCAGGGTCATTTTGATATTTATGACATCATCCTTGGGCCATTTTGGCAAGTATTTCATGACTTGCCTCTAGTGTTGCTGGCTGAAAGCACCCTTGTGGTGCAGCAGTTGTGGTGCAGCAGTTATGAGTTGGGCCACTAACTACAAGGTCAGCAGTTCAAACTACCAGCACTCTGTGAGAGAAAGACTGGGTTTCCTGATGCCATAAAGAGTTATGTCTCCAGAACCCACAGGGACAGGTCTACCTGCATGAGTCAGAATGGACTCATTGGCAGTGAATTTGGTTCCCTTTTTGTTTTGTTTTTTCCCCCCAGTGTGACGGCTGGAACGGCTTCTCTTTGGTCAGGTGTGAGATGTTGATTGGTACTGCTTTCGAGGTCCTGAGGCTTAATGTTCCCTCCTCCTGTTCTAGGCTGTAGAGCTGGACTGGTTCAATCGCAAACATGTTTCATCAGCAACCATGGGGCACAGGCAGGCCATGGGGCTGTCTCAGCACCGACATTCAAGTTTGGTGGGGCAAACAACTAACTAGGCATGCTCATGTGCACGTGTCAGTAAGACAACAGAACTGGTGAAAGCCAGAACCTAGGAAAGGTGGACACTTGTCAGAGAATGGCACCATCAACTTCCTTTTCACTAAAAGGAGTGATTGAAAGTGGCGTAGTGCTTGTGCGCGGGACTGCGGCCCACTGGGACGGAGGTTCAATTCCAGCAGTGGGACTCCCACCACCAGAGAGCAGTAATGCCCAAAAAAACAAACAAAAAAAACACACACATACGAAAGTGGTAAGACGGCACCCCGTCAAAGGTAGAACACCTGGAGAACCTGTACAAACTTGGCCATTGAATTCCACCTCTCACAGGTTGTCACTGTTTAAATGATCAGAATAGTCTGGACTTATGCTCAATAAATGTTTCCTGTCTCCCTAACCCAAGCAAGAGGGAGCTATAGCTGAGCCCTTCGAGGGACAGGCATCTTGTCACTGCACAATACTCATGCCCAATTCTTGGCTGATGTACCTCACACACAGTCGCTGCCTGTCTGTCAACAGAAGCTTGAATGTTGCTATGCTGCTGCCCACACTTCTGCAGAGCTTGTAGGCTCACATGGGCTAGGAAGAAAGGCCTAAGGACCCTCTTCTGAAAATCATCCAATTAAAACTCTATGGATCCTAATGGTCCAACAACAACAGATTGAGCAGGTGGAGCGGGCATCAGACATCACTCTGTTCCACTGGGCATGGGGCTGTCATGATTGCAGGGTGACTTGGTGGCTACAAAGTTCTGTTAAGCTGGAATCTGGCCTCCTATATAATCCCGTGCACTGTGGTTCTTAGCGATGGTCTCTGGAGCAACACAGAAGACAGGTCTTTTTTATCTGCCCTCATGAAGAGATCTATAAAGATGTAAGTGCTACAGCAAAGACTGATAAAGAAAGCGGATGGTGGTCAGCTATCAGAAAGAATACAGTGTCTGGCTTCCTAAAGGTTTGCCTTCAAATAAACAGCCATGTACGTGAGGTAGCAACCAAGTCCATGTGGAAGAAGCACACCAACCGGTGTGATCCAAGGATCGTGAATAAAAAATTCCAAATCTGAAATAAGGAATGGTACCAGAGCTTAAATTATGAAAACTTGGTTTGCAGAAGACTATGGATGACAGTGCAATCCCAAATCCCTTAGAAGGGACCACACAAGGATTCAGGCTCCAGCGACTCCTGTCGGACAATACTCAAGGGATGGAAAGAACCTTGCTACCAGACAGAGAGCACTGTAAAGTCAACTATGGCAGATGTCGGTAGGGCAAAATGTACCTTGTCAGTACCTTGTCACTTGAGTTCCCTCACGAGCCCTTTTAAGCGTGTTTCAGTTTTTAAAGTATTTGATGCTTTTTTGGGGAACGTTTTTCTATGTTTTGTCTAGTCATTGCTGGATTTTGTTTGCTTGCTTCCTGTTTGTGTTTCGCATGACTTTCTGTACATGAAGTCCAGGATAGGTAGCTCCACAGACAGTCCTGGGATTGATACTTGTTTAAGGCCTGGCGGGGGAAGTCAGAGGGATGAGGAACTCACGACCATGAACACGAGAAGATAATGTTCTAAACTTGGTTGTGGTGGCAACTGCACAAGTCTCCTTTCCACACTTCAGTGATTGAATTATATGGTATGTAAAGTATATCCCAATAAAAATAAAATAGTGAAAAAAATAAAAGGCCTATCTACAACAGTTTTCAGAATAAGTTACGATGGCCCTCCTTACCTCTTCCTACTCCACTCCCTCCCAAGTCCTCTAATACCCAGCCCGCTCTTCTCTCAATGTGTCCCTCAGATCTTTGTAGTTGCAGGAGATCACATTTAAAAGGCCGTATTAACAGAGATATCTTTGGGACCATGGAGCTATTCAAATATAAGTTATATTTATTAGCCTATTAAAAATAAAGAACATGAGCTCAAAGCACTTTGTACCTACCTGAGCTAATGACCATTGGCTTGAATTCAAAAGGCACTTTAAAAAATAATTCGTGACCCCTTTGGTTCTTGATAAATCTTCTCCGTCTTCCGAGAAGGGAAACAACTCGTGCTGACTGTAAAAGGCTTCCTTCCACGCATGCTAGGCAAGGTCTACCCGCCCAGAGGGGGCTCTGGGCGGTCCCTCTACATGTCTCCATAGGCACATACAGAATTCATGCATGTACATGAAACTAGTCAGTTTCTGGGCCCCTGGTACCACTGGGCCCTGGGTGGGGTCCTAGGAATATTTGTATTTATAATGCTATATTTTCTTTCTGAAGGTGATTCCTGTAAATTCTAGGATTCCAGCCCCACACAGCCTCAGTATATTCCTGATATAGGGACACGGACACACACACACACACACACACGTCCTCATGTTCCTCTCCAGATGCTGTTGCTATTCTCTCTCGTCTTGGTCACAGCTTCTGAGAGCAGCTGGAGCCAGCCACCTCTGCCACCTCCACTTCTCCACCCCCTCTTTGCAGGTTCTTTCATGCTGCCAGCCACTCCAACCCATCTCCACATTGGTCTTACTGAAGCCACCCCGTTGTCAAAACCAGGAGACTTGCTGATCCCACAGAAATAACCATCCCTTCTCTCCTCTTAGAATCCTCTTTCTTTCTTCAGAAACTTTTGTTTTTCATGGTATTCTTTCTGGGTCTTCCTCCTTATCCAATCCTTCCACGCCAAGGCTCTCACTGTCCTCTTTTCTGGGGCAACGTGGACCACTGCTATGATTTTAATTTTAGCGGTGCTCCCCAGAGTGGGCAATAGCACCCCCTGGGGGCACAGGAACAATTCAGGGCCTGCAAAAGCAGATACCTACACTTTATCCTGGGGATTTGAGGCTATAGTACAAAAGTTTTCATTGCTGGGGGTGCTTATTGTGATTGCTGTTTTGAAAAAGAGGCAGTAGGTCATATGTGACCCTCTGAATCAGAGAGTCTAAAACAAAACTACCCCGGCGAGGAATTTCTCCTGAGTTCCCAAACTACTTTCAGCTGTTCCTTAGGCACTTGCACTTGGACATCATACACACTTACAGTGTCTACAACGCACGTGTTCACACACCCGAGGGTGTTGCCTCGTTTATCAGGTGAGGAGGCTGCGGAGTATTAATCCCCCTCTCCCTCAAAATTTACTTGGTTACCAAGATCGGTATGTTTCCTGAATCACTTCTTCCCTGTAACCCCGCCTTAGCACAAGTCCAGCCCGTAACTAGATCCCAGCGGAGTGACTGCCGACACCCACTTGCCAGCCCTGTACATTGTCAAGGCAATCCTCTGCTCAAAGCCCTGAGTGGCTTCTACCTCTTAAGAATGACAGTTAAAATCCAGAACATGATCTTCAAAGCCAGACATAGCTGTTGGGTAAATATCCAATGAGTGCAGGACTGAATGGCCATAAAGCTGTAGTATATTTCATTTATGTACACTCTCTGGGTTGCCTCACCTGCCTCCTGCTGGGTGTGTGGGGGGGGGAGCCTTTTCAGATTTTTACTACTAAAAAGAGAATTGCTCAGGGCACTCCCCTCACCCTCCTATTGGATTGCTTCCTGGGGGTGATGTCTCCAAAATAGAATGATGAATGAAAGGGTGTGATTAGTTTTAGAGTTCTTATTATACACTGCTATTTTCCAGAAGGCTGGACCCAAAGTGTACTGTCACCAGTAACGCTACCCACAGCCTCTCCAATGGGCTTTTACAACCTTACCCTCTCCGGCTTTGGGAGGCTTAAAGTAGCACCTTCACATTGATTAAACTGGCTGCCCCCACCCGCAAGGTGAGCAGTGACTATGCACACATCCTCCATGTAGGAACGCTTCTTAAATTTGTCAAGTTCTCGCTTTTGTTTTCACTCAGATTTCCCTTTCCTTTCGATCAATTCCTTAAGACTTGCATGAGGACGATGTTTTTAGATTTGTCAGAAAATGCTCGCTGCTGGGACATCTCTGCCTGGGACAGGATGAGAATGGAGTCCTAGATGTCACAGTGAACAGACAAGACAGGAATCCCACTGCTGTCCCCAACAGGCTTGTTCCTTGGCGTGATAACTCGAATAAGTCCCATTTTCTAAGTATTGCATTCAGTCTATTTTTGCAGACTGGCTGGATCACAAACCTTTCAACTTTACTAATGAGTGCGATCTGTGTTCATAAAACAAAACCAAAAACCTAGTCTTTTAATTTGGAACTATTATCTGAATTGTAGCTTAATATCTACCTAACAACATAAAGTTTTGGGAGAAGAAAAGGGAGGGCAGAGGTTGTGAGGAAAATGGAATATGATATTTTCACCAAGCATACAACAGTTAAAGAGCAGGCACAGTAAGACCGCTGCCCTCAGATGGCTAGGGAACTCAAGGCAAATGCTGATGTTACCAAGCAGGACTCTGTATGGCTCAGGGATTGGTAATCCCCACTGGGTGACAGCTAATGAGATATGAGAAATGCTAAGAACTAGATTTTCCCACCGCTGACTCATCTAACCCTTTCTGGCCCATGCCTGCTGCCACCTGCCATGCCAAATGTGCAACAAAGCCCCTTCTTTGAACCAGACCCACATATACCGAGACTTCACACTGGAACAGCTCCCTGATAGAGCCACACACTCCAGCAAATTTCCTGATGGCTTCATGGAGATTAGTAGGCAAATTATTTTCAATTAGTAGGCAAATTATTTTAAATAACTACACATAAAACACAAGCACTTTCAGTTTAACCTTGAAAGGAAATTTAACCCATTTTGAAGGATCTAAGCAAAGCACACTTCCAAAGATAAAAGGTTTGGTGTGATGGAAGCACAAGCAGACTCTAGCATATGAACAGACTCATTTTCATATTAGTCAAGTTAGCAAATTATAAATAAAAATATTTATCTGAAGTCAATGGAAGCAAACTTGGAAAAAAAAACTTGCTATATCTGATAGTCAACATGCAATGAATGGATAATACGTTGTGTTTTCTTTGTCCATATCAATAATGGGTACCTAAATCTATTCTGCGTGGATATTACCAGTGTATTACTTCTATGAATTAATATAAATGCTAGCTGATCAGATTTTCTTTGACTCTCAAAGCGGCCAGGTAACCAAATGCATCCCTGACTCTAGATGACCCTGAAAGCACCTAATGAGGAAACGATCTACTGTTTAGGGACAAGGTTGTCGAGGTGAGGTTTGATAAAATTAGGATCTTTTTACCTTGGCCCACTTCCACTAGCTTTGCAGCTGTTATTAATTTATTGGTTGTATTCCTGAGAGGGGGAGATGATCCAAAAACCAAAAGGGAAAAAACCCTCCATTTATCTTCAATTCTGAAAGCCTCCACTTGGATTTAAATCTAGTTATCTAAAACACAGTTCAATGGTGCCCTGCTTTATTGGTTAACAACGGGGGACAGGACAGGTGAGTGTGGTTTGTTCGACTTGTCAAAGACGGCAGAATGCAATGATGATGTTGTATTTAGCCCAGGGCTCGGCAGTGTTGTCGATTCCACTGGACAGAGGGTTGATGAGAATCAGGACAGACTCAAAGGGACCTAACAACAACAGCAGCAACAACAAGGGCATTTGGCTGGGGGCGGCGGTTGAATTCTCACTTCCGTGTAGAAGGTGGGGGATTAGACTTCAGCAAACAAACCTCACGCACAGCCATCGCCTGTCTGTCCCTTTGTGCAGGTTTGTGAATTGTTATGTACAATGGTTTGCACTGGTTTCCAGACTAAGATGCATCAGAAAGAAAGGATCTATGGATCTATTAGACCAGGGGTTGGTAAACGCTTGAGTGTACCAACGAGTAGGGTATTACACTTATTTACACTCCCTGAGTTTGCTCAATTAATCTCCTACTGTGTGTGGTTGGGGTATTTTCAGGTTTTTACTGAGAGTCAAGCCTGTCCCTCCTAACAACTTTAAAATCACTCAAGAGCCTTAAATATGTTTTTGTTTTTTTTTTTAAATCACCGTGATTTGAAATAACAACGTTCAAATGCTTTTCATGTGACTTCAGAGCCGCACGTTCACCCTGAAAGAGCTGTGTAGGGCTCGTGAGCCGCAGTTTGGCGACCACGGTGCTAGCCTCAATGATGTAATACCACAACCGCCGTGTTGGTTACAGTCTGTTAGTTCTATCTACTCTGTATGGTATATTAGGCCATTATGATGCACTGACTTCAGCTTTTGCCCTTCCACATCGGAGGTGAATGTGATTTCTGCAGGGGGAGTACACCTATGAGGGCATGCAGGAGACAGCTGGGTGTTATACCCATTGAGAACGATGGATGCTGTGAGGGATGCTTTTGTCCAGCATCCCCACTACCAATCTGCAACAGGTGATTCTTCTCGGGCAGCAACAGAGTACAGGAGAGACAATGGGGGAGGAAACCTGGGAGCAGGGTGGGCATCCCAAGGCAGATGTGCTGCAGGAGATAAAAGCCATTGTTCCCTGCCTGCGAGGTGGGAGGCGGCTCTGTTCACTCACTGGGAGCTTAAATTGGCTTTAGGAGGTGAAGCCGTGCTGAATTGTTAGGTGTTAAAGGGAACTTGGGAGTCACGTGGTGCACACCTCACTCTGGGTTTGAGGACAGTCAGATCAAATGAAGTGATGTGATTTTTGGAAGAGTCTTATGTGGACACCAGGGAAGCCCGTATCAGAAGGGACAGTAACAAAATGCTCCATCTGATGATTCAAATGATTTCTTAGCTGTGCCAGAAGCTCCATCACAGCCCCCATGGCACCTGAGGAGTGGCCGCCTCAAGAGAAAAGTCTTTGCGATTACAGGAGCAGTAAATTACTTAATGTGGCTCTTCTAGCCCAAAGCCACTAACTCCCACCCAGTGGTCTTTACTTTCTTGGGTCTGGTTAAGGTGGAGAAGATACTGTGAGTCATCGTGATTCCCCGGAGAACCATCCTGCTGCGTCTAAAATGAGCCCTCCGAGAAGCAGGAGGGGCAATCTCATTACTAGCAAGAGCCAGGAGTGGAATGTGCCCTCCAGACCCGAGATCCGGAGCAGTGACGCTCCTGGATCAGCAGCAGGACCAGGATCAGAGCACTGCACAGTCACCGGCTTCCCAACCCATGGGGCAAGTACAGCTGGGGGGTGCAGAGGCGGGGGGGGGGGCAGGCAGAGCACAGGCGCCGCTGGACGTTTAATTCCCGGATCTGGGCTTGCTGACTCATGGACCTTGGGCTAAATGCCTTTAAGTTGGGGCTTACAGCAAAGTGGTAAACCCCTTTTAGGCATTTATCAGCAGATCTGAAAGAACTTTATAACATGTCCTGATAACCAACTGTCCTGGGCATTTCTCACTCGCATTACAACCTCACTTCCTTAATAAACCCTTTGATGATGAACTCTGTGACTTCTGGGTAGCCATTGCAATGGAGATGAAAACGGAGAGAAGTGAAGCAGAGAACATCAAGGCAAACAACACAATGGTGCCTTCGTAGTTCTGTTCTCCAGACTTGGTTTTGTGAGGTGTCTCCTTCTGGCCCCGATTGGCAGGTGCCACGTGGACGTTCTGCTGTGAGAGTCTGGTGGGTGCCTTCCTTAAACTACGATGGTAAATGTCAGTATGATGGGGTGACCCACATAGATCTATGCTTCCCAGCTTGGGCCTGCCTCTGGTTTAAGGTGGCCCAGAACAGAGCAGGGCAGACCTTGCATGTCCTGCCACCCCATGCTCCCAAGTGAACTCTCACCACAATTTCCAAGTCAGCTCGCCATGTGAACGGATCACTTTGTGCCGAAAAGACTCTGATTTTGGCCCCATCAATCCAATTGAGGGCGTCGTTGCCTCACGTCAGGATGATAGCAATAGCACTCAGCTAGCTCCCCTGTGTTTCCTGATCCCACACACCCATCCTGTGCACTGCTGCCCAAGTCAGTTCCCAAAGAAGGGTGCGCTCCGATTACAATCTTCTCCTGGTCAAAACCCTACAAAAATAAAATCCAAACTTCTTCACCCGTGCTCCAAGGGACTCTCAATCTGGGTCATAATTCTGCCAGTATCTATTGTCACTGCCATCGTGAGAGGCCATCTGACTTTGACAACGGAACAGACCCTTCTCGGCTCCGTGTCATTCTCACTGTTGCTACTTTTGAGCTGTTGCGACTGTTGCAGCCACTCTGTCCATCCATCTCACTGAACTGTGTGACAACTGGATACCAGGCTCTGTGCCCGATGCTGGACACACAGTCCCTCCAAAGGGTCTACTCCCTGCTCTTGTCAACCTTCCACTCTAGGGAGGGTTACAGAACAGAAGGAATCATGAACTGTGTGTCCTCTAAGGGACACTTGACCCAAGCCATGGTATTTTTGATCACCTCCTATGCATGTGAACGTTAGACTCTGAACAAAGAAGATAGAAGTAGCATTAATAAATTTGAATTAGGGTGTTTTGAAGAACACCGAAGATGTCCTGGGTTGGCAGAAGAACAAGCAACTCAGTTTTGGAAGAAGTACAGTCAGAATGCTCTCTGGAAGCAAGGATGGTAAGACTGCATCCATGGGCTTTGGACATGTTATCGGGAAGGGCCAGTCCCCGGAAAAGGTCATCATGCTTGGTTAAAGTAGAGTGGCGCCAAACAAGAAGAAGATCCTTACGAGGTGAGATCCATAGACATGGTGGCTGCAACAGTGGGTCAAGCACAGCAACACCGTGAAGGTGGGTAGGAAGGTGGGGCAGTGTTTCACTCAGACGTATACAAATAAGTCCACCATGCCTGGGTACCAACTTGATGGCCCCCAAAAGCAGGCAACAATAGTGTATGTGTCACGGCAGTAACAGAAGAAAGGACCCGGATCAAAGAGGGCTCAAACCTCCCCCACAAGGAGGTGGGGGGAGGTGGAGTACGGTGGCATTAGGATGGCAAGGAGAGTCAGGAGAAAATCAGTAGAACCTGAGCCCAAGAGATTGGAACATCTTTCCCAAATGAGGGAGCATACACTCCTCCTTAATAAACCCTGCCTCCTCATCTCCCTACTGCTTACCTTTCAAAGCTTGCAAAGCATAGCCCTAGTCATGGCACCCTTCACCTCTCCTTGACAAGCCAGCTAGAAGCTGCCTCTCTGACATTGGAACGTGTGAACGCCCTGACATCGGAAGAGCTCCCTGGGCTTTCCAGTGGCTGAACGGCGGGAATCTTTGAGGAGCACTCACTGCTGAGGAGTGTTCAGCAGTTCGTGAAAGAGGTTGGTGCATTGAGTTTGCCCCAAGATGCCAGGGAAGAGACGCCTGCACATCAGCCACTGCAAAGCCCAGGGGACAGTTCTACTCTCTTAGGCCTGGGGTCATTGGATCTTGGAATCAACCAGGCAGGGGAGCAACTAGTCTGATTGGGCTAATCCTTGAAATTCCTTAGCACATGCCTCTCCACCTCTTGCGAAGGGGTGCTTAGGGGGAAGACTCATGAAAAGGATTTCTAGAGTTACCACCTGACCTCAGTC
>PVJH01045225.1:0-12520 GCA_004026705.1 Nesogale talazaci
GAACTTATTTTTAAAACCAATAGTAGTCAGCACCCACACTGCTTCAAAATTTAACACAGTTGCAACAATACTCATTATACCTACTACTTTAAATACTTTTCACTGCAGCTCTTTCATTAAGCAAGGTGGGTAAAGCATGCTCTCAATGCTGGAAACCGTTTTACACAAACATGAGTGTATCCTTCCACAGACACCTGACACTTCTTCAACAATCTTGTACACCTGAGTTGTTTTCAGTACTCCAAGATTATGCTTAAGTGATAGTATTTTGATAAGGGAGAAGTGCTGCATTTTTCCTCCTGTGACTTGAAAACATAATGGGTGTACATATATTAGGTATATTCTTACAAATGTCCAGGTCATGTGTACCAGCTGGAATTCTTTCACTTAATGTGTGGGTATTTTGCATTGTGATATTTAGTGAAGACATTGACATTAGTAGAAAGTTGTTGATGTGAGACAAGTTTGAGATCTACTAAAATCAATTGTTATATGTTTGTCTTTCTGGTGAATGTGGAAGTTTCATATTTTCTTGGGACATCATTCGCTGCCTTAGCTCTTGAAGCACAATGTTAATGCTATAGGAATGTTGCCATTTTGCTAATACTGTTATACTGTGCATCCACCTTTCCACTGGAATTATTTATTCCATTCATAATAATTTTTGTTACAAATCTAACTGATGGAGGTGCTTCTGGATATTTAGGTTGACATTCTACTTTCAAGTTATATATTCTCTTTTCATAATTTGTCCTTGGTGCCCTGATAATCATGCCTGTCCACCTGGTAAGGGTCACACCTTCCTCATCTTCAAGGCTCCAAGTAACTGTACCGTCACCTCCTCCTTTTGGACCTTCTTCAAGTTCTTCCGACAGGCGGAAATTATGAGGAACTTTAACTCCTGTGGAGCCCGCCATCTTCTCATGCAGCCCGACACAGCAGCCCTGAACTCACGCTATGGACATGTTCGATGACATCTATTATTATATCAGGGGGCCTGAAAAACTTGAAAACATTTCATTACCCTTTAATTCCTTTTTTCCCATGAACTTCTTGAAGTGTATTTGCATGCAGCAGTTGTGATCTAGTCTTATTTGTAAACGTGAAATTGTATCAGTTATACTTACTTGAATGAGTATTTTATTTCTAATCTCTGCATTTGTAACATTTTTGTTGTAAGTTATTTTCTAAGTTGAAATGACCACCTTTTTTACAAGCTCCAGAAAACCTGCCAAGACCCAGGTTTACACCGATGCACTCAATGTCCTTCACATGTCACATTTTAGTTTTGTCCTATGACTGTTGACTGATACATTTGGGAGCAAATGAGATTGCATGAACTGATCTCAGTGAATGCTTTTTGTGTGGGAGTGTACACTGTCAGAAGGTCCTCCACCCCCTTTCTTCTAATGTGGCCACGCTGAGGACCGGCCATATCTATCTGGAGTGCCTCTTACTCTCAAAACCAAAGTCAAAGATCTACCGTGATAGCACATTGCTCACGGAACTCCTCCAGCTGGTGAAATCCTTGGCCACAGACACAGGTATTGTGACCAGCGAGTGTGTGTGTTCCATCTGTTTACTTTCACCATTATGAGGAAAGAAAGGCTATGTAGAATTTGGCATAGTAAACTTTGTGGAAAATAGGGGGAGTTTAAGATTTGTAGAAATAATTGAAGTTTGGGTCAAAACTAACACATTCTTAATGCTAACTTTGTTCTATAGATGATGATAAACTCATAGATGTCTAAACTTTAAAATTTGTTTATAATCTCCAAGGCCATTTTTTCTTTGTTGAAAAACAATCTCCATGGTGTGGACTTGTTAGGATCAAAAATTTTGTTTTTCCACAATCTCTCTTTTCTTCTTCCCATGAATTTGGTGTTCTCTCATAGAGTCCAGTGGCTATGTGATCAGTGATCAAACAGGAAAATAAGCAATGTCTGTTATATGATAATATGACAAGTCAGTAAGTTTGTCAAATTGGAGGGTGCATGTGATTCTTTTCAGTGTCAGAATATGGCTGTGGCATCAGGAACCGAGGGAGGAGCACTGAAGGCTTAGTGGACTATGGACTGAGTTGCTAACCTCAAAGTAGAAGATTCAAAACTTGACCATCTCTCTGTGGGAGGACAGTGAGGCACCTGCTCCCGTGAACATTTTTAATCTCAGAAACAGAATCAACTGCACTGCAATGAGTTTGGTTAGAGTTTTTGAAGTGAAGAGATACAATTTCACAAGAGATGGATGAAATTTAGAACTGTTAGAATGTCATGCTCCAATTATTTTTGTCACTCATTAAATTCTTTAGAAACTATATGGAACCTTAAGGTAATGTCCAGGAACAATGTACGACCTTTTTTCTTAGGTACCAATCTCAAAGAGGACTGTTAAAACAGTCAGGTTGTTCAATATACCCAGTGAAACAGCTTTTTTAATCCACTCTTTTGAAGTTCTTATTTGGTCACGCATTCATGGTATATGTTCCTAACTTGATGTCAAATTGATTATAGCTTATTAAGTTTCAGGGAGTAACTTTTAACCTCCCCTTGGTTGGGTTAGTGCCCTGTTCCCCACTACACATTACAATTGCCTCTGTCTCCTTGCTTCATAATTGGCTACCATAGGTAGCCCTGGACTTGATCTGTTCCCTGCCATATTACCTGGGTCTTGCCTTATTAACTTTTATATTCACTAGCCTTTATCCCCATGCCCCCCACACCCTTTTTAAGGCTTACCTAAGTGGATTCATGTTGTACCTATCCTTTTGCACTTGACTTACTTTACTTAGCATGATTTCCTCCAGTTCTTCCCATGCAGTGATATGCTTCGTGCGTTCATCATAACTTTTCAGTGATGCACAGTATTCTATTATATGTATGTACCACAGTTTTTAAGCCATTCGTCTTTTGATCGAAATTTGGGTTGCCTCCAATTCCTTGTAATTATAAACTGTGCTACAATGAACATAGGAGCACAGATGTTTGGTAGTGGATTGTTTCTTGCCATTTCTGGGTATATGCCCAGTATGGGGATTACTGTGTCATAAGGTAGCTGAATTTCTATCTGTTTTAGAAATTGCTAAATCAATTTCCAAAGAGGCTGTTCATACCTACGGGTTCACCAGTAGTGGATGAGAGTTCTGATCTCCCCACAGCCCCTCCAACACTTGTTGCTTCCTGATTTTTAGAATTGGGCTATATTTGAGGGTGCAGGTGGTATCTCATAGGAGTTTTAATTTGCATTTCTCTTTTGGCTAATGATTGATTATGGCTAATGATTCCCAGGTGTTTTTTGGCCATTTGGAATTCTTCCCTGTGAAACTTCTGTTCAGGTCTTTTGCCCACATCCTCAGTTGGCTGTTAGTTTTTCTCTTATCATAAGCTTGCAGAGTATTGTGAATTTTAGTAATAAGGCCTTTGTCTGATTTTTCATTGCTAAAGATATTTTCCCAGTCAGGGGACTCTCTTATTACTCTCTTGTTGACTTCTTTTGATGTACACAGGTGATGTATTTTCAGTATATTCCAGTTGTCAATTTGTGACTCATCTATATTTGTGTCCTTCCTTATTTCTGATAGACTATGTATTCCCTGTGCCAAGGTTCTCAGGTTCATCTCAATTCCCTGACTGATGGCCTTAATTGTTTGGGGTTTTACCTTATGGTCCGTGATCCACCATGCGTTTATTTTGTGCATGGAGTGAGGTAAGGGTCTCGCTTCATTTTTCTGCAGATAGACTTCATTTTTCCCAGAACCATTTATTGAAAAGGGTAACTGCTACCGATTTGAAATTTTTGGGGCCCTTATCAAAAATTAGTTGCCTGTATGCTGATGTTTTTATTTCTGGTTCTTCAACTCTTTTCCATTGGTCTGAGTATCTTTCATTATACCATTACCACACTGTTTTGATGACTGTGACTGTGTAATACATGCTAAAGTCAGGTAGAGCAATTCCTTCTACTTTGTCCTTCTTCTTGAGGAGTTCTCTGCTGATTCTGGACTTCTTCCCTATTCATATGAAGGTGATCATCAGTTTTTTCAATTTTTTGAAAAAGGATGATGATATTCGTATCAGAAAAGCATCAAACTTATATAGTGCGTATAGTCAGTAGAACTGACATCTTCAATATATTGCGTCTTCCCATCCACAAGCATGGTATATTCTTCCATTTCTTGTAGTGTCTGTTGATTTCTTCTAGAAGTTTTATAACTTTCATAGTACAAGTCTTTTGTTTTTTAAGTCAGATATGTCCCTAGGTATTTCACTTTGTGCTTGGCTATGATAAAATTATAACTTTTTAAATGGTCTCTTCTGTGTACTTGTGTGATGTGTATAGCAGACTGATAGACTTCTCTTTGTTGATCTTGTATCCTGTCACTCTGCCATTTTTTCTCTATTTTTTTCAATACTTCGCTTGTGGAATTAAGGGGATTTTCAATGTATAGAATCATATAATCTGTGAGTAATAGTAATTTCACATCTTCCTTTCCCAGGTGGATGGATACCTTTGATGTCTTTCCTTTTGCTTATGTTGTTAGGACCTTTAGTACAATGTTAAATAGCAGAGGGAGCAAGGACAAATTACCGTCTGGGGGAAGTAATTTTTTGTGGTTTTTGTTTGTAGAACACCAAAATGACTGAAGAAAGAGGGGCATCAATGGAACTGGACTTACCTAATTCAAGGGGCAAAAATTCTAAATCACATTCAGCTCAAAAGAGGAGATGTAATTCTTGCCCACTCCTTTCTGAACATATAATAACAAGTAAGAATGATGAATATGAAATGAAACAATAGTTGTTTATATGTTTATTGTTATATGACTGGTCTCTTAAATGTTAAGGGATCTAATCATATAAAACAGTCAATGACATCCTTGAGCAGAATAGAACAAATTTTCATCTTTTTCTAGTTCTGAGACATTTAAATGCTCATAATATAATATACATTTCCATCTTATTGCAGTATTCTTGGGCATCCTCTGTTTTCTTCTCATGCTGGAAATCATGCGAGCAAGATACATGTGTGAGTATCATGCACTCATAAATTTTATGAGAATGGTGATTCAGGATGGAATGCGAGATAGAACTCTTGCTGCACTATTGTAGAATCATTGTAAATCGTGGCATTTAACTGAAAGCAACGATCATGATGGTGGCCATTATGATAACATTGAAAATGATACAATTACCATTATTTTTTCTATTATTCAGTTTTCCTTCCACACAATATTGTCCAGAGGTGTGAATGAAAGAAAAGATAAGAGAGGATGTCAGTATAGTGTCTGAAACTTGCTCTTACCCATTCCTAAGAAAGGTGGACCAACAGAATTCTCAAATAATAGAACAATGACACAAGTTAATTTTTTCCAAGGTCATCCAAACAATGGTGTCAGCACTGCATTGACAGGGAGTTTCATAGGTTCAGGCTGGATTTAGAAGAGAATGTGGAAGAAGGGATATCATTGCTGATGTCAGATGGATGTTGGCTCAAAATCGAGAATATAGAAAATATGTTTATTTGTCTTTCATTGAGTCAGAAAAGGTATTTGATTATGTAGATAGCAAGCAATCGATAACCATGAGAAGAGTGAGGTGGTGTGTATCATAACAAACTATGAGTCGCTTTGGGAAGAATTGCAGAATACGTTATTGTGCTCATGCAGAACTAGAAATGAATCAAGAGGCAGTTGTGTTAACAGAACAATAGAATGCTGAATGGTTTAAATCAGGGAAGATGTGTGAGAGGGTTTTTCCTTTTATCATACTCCTTCAATCTCTGTGTTGAGCAAATAATCAGAGAAACTGGTTTGTATGTAGGTTGATGTGGCATCAGCACTGGAGGAAGGCTTATTAACAACCAACCTGTGGAGGACACAGCCTCGCTTGTTGAATCTGTGGAGGATTTGAAGAATTGGATGATGAAGATCAAGGGTCGCCTTCTAAAGTTTGAATTATAAATCCATGTAGAGAAGACCAAATATTCACAACTGGACCAGTAGGCACAATCATGACAAACTGAAAGAGATTGAAGTTCTCATGGAATTGTCTTTGAAGGATCCACATCGGCATTTATGGAAGCAGCAGATGAAAGCACACATGGCACTGTGTAGATCAGCTGCAAAAGATCTCTTTAGATATTCCAAAGTAAGCATCTTTCCTTGAAGAATATGGTGTTCCCAATCCAGGGTCTTTAATTGACTCATCTGCATATGAAAATTGGATATTGAGTAAGGTAAACTGAAGAAGAATTGATACATATGAATTGCAGCAAAAACAATTCAAAGTACTACTGATTGCTAAAATGGCAAACTGATTTGTCTTGGAAACAGCATAATTAGAATGCACCCTAGAGGCAAGGTTGGATCAGATTTCGTTTCATTTTGGACTTGTCAGGAGAGGCCTATTCTGAAGAAAGACATTATGCTCATTAAAGTAGATGTACAATGAAAGATAGGTAGGCCCTGTAGAGGATGGAATGATTCCATTGTTTCAACAATGGACTCAAGCACAGGCTCAAGTAAGCATACTGTAATACCTGCCAGTGTTTGTTTTCATTGCCCTTAGGGTTGCTTTGGATTGTAAATGGCTCAATGACATCTAACAGCCCAAGTACAACAATGGGAGTTTCCATTAATAGTACTTGAAGTTGCAACCTTCTTCATTGAGAAGTGAACTTATCTTCTGAAAACTGGAAGAAGAGCAAGACGGTAAGAGCAAATATACATGCTGCCTCAATCCATGTTGCCCAGGACCTGCGTTTTCAATGCCTCTCCACATCCTCCCAGCATTATTAATGGAATAAGAAGAATTTCCATGGATAATATGGGGGGCTGCAATCTTATTCTGTGGGATGTGGAATTTTCTTCTAAAATAATGAATGGATATCTTTGCATGTGGAGGAAGAGGTGCAGAAGAGAAGGTTATCAATGCATAATTTGTACTACTTTTTTATGTAAATCAAAGGCCATGTTCTGAGCGCTTAGGTTAACGTCTGATAGATAATTTATGAAAGATTAAATAAATACTTGAAATAAAATATTTTTATGCTCTGTAGCTAGTTAGCATAAATCCCATGTTTAAAATTACACCCAATGATTATCATAATCTGATCTTCAATTAAGGTCATTTATGATTTTGATTTTAAAGTACAGATGAAAGTTTAAAAGGAACCTGTAGAGACAAAGTGACAAATACTGGAGCTCCAATTGTACCAGCTACTCAAAGTGTTACTTCAGGTAATATCTGACAGATTATTTTTGTTTTTGAATTGCATTGTTCCCTTTAGTCTTATTTAAAAATATAACTTTCAGACTTTATCTTTCCTTGTCTCTCACTATGTTAATTTTCTTTATTATGTTAAAGTGAAACTTTCACTTTCCTAAAAGGCAGCATTGTGCCTCTCTTATGTTGTCAATTTTACCTCTTTGTTTTGCCTTTCTTTATATTGATTCAGTTACCTGAATTATTATTTTTGACTTGGGGATGACTTTTTCCTAACTTGTAGTTTCCTGAAATTTTGATATTCTGTCACCCTGTACTTGGTTTCTAGTTGAGACTCCTAGGTGTCCAAGTGCAGTATTCACAGTGACCTTGGGTGTGTCACAGACAGTGTCTCCCTCAACTGTAATCTGATCTACAGAGCTGGCATAAAGCTGTTCCGAACCTGAAAACTTTGGGGGACAGAGAACTCCCCTATTCTCTTAGAAGTCATTTTGAAGCAAACAGTGAAATATATGTGGGCGATGATAGTTCTGTCTTTTCTTTTCAAGAAACTGCCTGTGATTATTGCCAAGAAAAATGGTCTTGTTTTGGAGAAACCTGTTCCTATTTCTCAAAAGAAGAGAAATCTTGGGAGGAGAGTAAGAAATCATGTGAAGACCTGCATGCTAGTCTCATTAAGATTGATGACAAATGGGAGCAGGTATGATCACTTTACATAACTTGAATGTGTGATTTATGGTCTGAAGTACATGCACGGTTTAGACTTTCCTTCAGTCTTATTTGACTCATTTGGTGGAAGCACTTACACATGATGAAACAGGTATATTTGCAGAGAGGGAGTACAGGTGCTAAAGAGGACTGGGAGAACTATTTTTTTTCAAATTTAGAGAAATAGTTTTGCTGTGGGTGTCATGAAATAATTTCAAAATATTTTCGTTACATACCTCACATTTTAGTACACATCAAACTGTTACAATGTTTGGCCTTTTGTAGGGAGTTGAGTCAAAAGAAATCACTTCTGATGATATGAGCAGTCTAAAGAAAAGAACTGACCTCAGTTTACTGGATCCTTTTATTCAACCAGACATATTTGTGAGAGACAAAACTTTTGAGGGAAAACAAATCTCTTACTGCCATGGTCATGGATGGAAAAAATGAAGGAAAAATAAGAATAGTAGTTCCTGTAGTTGGAATGATTCTCCACAAATACAATTTTCTTCATTTATAATCAGAAAAAGACAGAAAGTTTCATTTTCTACATTCAGCACACTTTCCATCACTTAGAAGGCTGAGGGATAACCAATCATTCTAATATATTATTTCTGGTGAGTCAATACAGGTACAAATATTACTGTTTAAATATTACCAATATGATTTCTGAAGCAGAAGAGTGTTGTTTCTGTTAGTACTAATGGAAGGGTAAATTAAAACTCTATATGCTAGATATTAAAAAGTTCAAGTATTGTATCAGATTAACAATATACATAAAACATTTTTCAGATGAAAATATAAGAAGTAAAAGAATAAGTAGCTTGGAAATAAAAAGATACATTTTACAACTACCCGAATCCATATAAACCTCAGGTATCATCAATCTGAAGTCCCTGGGTGAGCAGACACTGACTGTGCTAGGAAGCTCACCAACTGCGTGAATGTTGGAGAGCATCAGGAGATTCCTCTGAAAAGAGCCTTGGCAACATGAATGCAAGAAGTCAGCTGTTAATGATCCTACAGAACACAGAGCTACTCTAACACATTCCTTTGGCATAGATATTCAAATCAACTCTACAGTAACTGGTGATCCAAATTCCTAAATGAATTGAGCTTTGATCAAGTCACAGAAATCTCCTAATTTACTCCACCTCAAACACATCTGTCACCTGAGGACTTAAGTTAGAAATATATGGTGTCTGAGGAAGTGGAAGGCACCTGAACTAAGACTGTTGAACTGTTAGGTGGACAAACAAGGTCTTGCTACAACAGTGCCCTACATGCTGTGTTGAGCTATGTCTTATTCTGGCAAACCTGTTACTTACATTCTCAGTGATTATTACTGTGAATTTCTCTGACAATTAACCCCTTCCATTTGTGTAAATAGCATCCAACCATGAAAGGATTGACTCTGTGAATAATTCAGGTACTGAGATAGGAGTTGGTCTCCATTGACCCAATGTCTCTCTGTCAGTAGGGCTTTAGATAACTAGTCCCAGGGCCAAGTCACAGATAATATTAATGGAAAGTCATTATGCCCGGGGAGAGGGATAGATGATCAATAATGTTGTGAACCCTAAATTAACAAGCAGGTGTTTGAAAGGGAGACAAAGGCAGATAACACAAACAGACTAGCGAACAAACAAACAAACCAACAAAAACATGATCAGGAATGGGTTTGGAGCTCACATGAAGCTCTAGCTATAATTTAAGAACAATTAAGAACAACATGGCCCTGCTCAATACTCAACCTTAGGAATCCGTTAATATGGGTGCTACAAAAAAATGTGGCAAAGAAATGAGATGGTGCCTGGCTAACAGATGAAGAGAAAAATTGCACCTGGCTTTTGTCCAAATAAGCAGCTATCTAAGTTAGATGTCAACTAAGGAGGAAGCGTATCATGGTCAGTCACTGAAGGATTGTAAGCCATATAATCCAAATTCAGCATATCAAAACCTCCATTGTGAGATTCCAGTGTACAGAAGGCTATGGATAACAGTGGGAAAACAAGATAAATGTATGGAAACTATTTAGGAAATCATACTCTGGCGACCTCCCTTTATCCTCAATTGAGGGGTGGGAGGAAAGTGGTCACTAAACAAAGAGGACTGGGGAGATGAGTCTAGGCAATCAAAGGAGTAAACCTTACTTGAACAGTTAAGATATTGTCAGTTGGTCCTTGTCTGGTGCAAGCTGGAACTGGTCAGGTTTTCAACATTTTCTGTAATTTTATTTTACGCTTTGATTGTTCATACGAGAGTTCATCTCTGCAGTGTTATGCCATTGGGGGATTGCCCTCATGAAGCTGTGCTATATGCTTTTCTATTTTTCAGTCTATGAAACCTAGGATTGATGAACTCAGAGGGACAGCAAGCAGAATAAGGGTTGGGGTAGGGTTGTCTGTGAGAGGTATAGTGGTGGTGGAGGATCAAAGGGAGACAGTGTGAAAGAGTCCAGAAGAGAGAAGAATGTTTGGAAACTGATTGTGTTAGCAAATGTACAGCATATGATTTAACTCTGGAATGACATATGTTTGACTCCAAATTAATGATAATTTTTAATGTGGGAAATAAAAATGTTCTTAATTTACTTATACTGCAAGATATTGCATTTATCTTTTTCTGTCTCTTTTTTATTTTTTCTTATTCTTTTTTTTTTCTGTCTCTTATTTATCCCTGTGTGGACATCAGAGTTTCAATAAATTTTGCTTATATCTAGGACTACCCTATTTTTCTTATTTAGTTAGCTTTATTAAGCTTTAGCAAACAGAATATAATTCAATAGTCCAACCCTATTAAGAAGGACTGTGTATTCATCACCACAATTCACTTTTGAACACTTTCTTTGTTCTTGTACACCTTGGTGTTGACTCCTCATTTCCCCCACTTTCCTCTTATGTGCCTCCATTTGATTATTATTGCAGTTGCTGACTTTATACATCAACACAATCAGACCTCCATATATGAAAACCCACAAAACAAGATCAAAGAAGAAACAAAAAGAATGAGCAATAATGATCACATGAAATCCATAAAACATTGCAATTTCTCAATCTAATAAAAGGAGGTTTTAAAAATTTAGGATAAATTGAGAGTGAATCCAAAGGGAGATCTAAAGACAAGTTTTACATACCAGCTCAAGGACAACTGCTAAGAATCACTTTACCCTCCTGCCCTCTGGCTGATAGTGGAGATATTCACCTTTCTGGTTTATGGACAGTGAGGATCCAGGGACTCAATCCAGGCAGGTACTCTGCAGATGAATATTGTCTTCCACTATCATCTGTAGCATCTGTCGCATCCTGCATACCAGGGGTTCAGAATTTAGACTCTGATATAATTCTGTATTCTGGGTTTGAATCTCATCGTTTACAGTCATTGGATAATACTGGTCATTGTGCATCTTCTGTGTAGACATAGCTGATTCCTTAATTAGATGGCTGCTTGGTTCGAGATAAGCCTTTAAGATCTTGGGCACTATTTTTTTCTGATATCCAGGAAACATCTGACTTCTTTATGACACTGTTCTATGGCATTCCTATCTTCAATGATCTCTTATGAAGCTGTTCTTGATTATTTGTGCTTTTCTTTTGCTCCATTTGTTTTTGATTAAAGCACAAGCTGCATACTTCATATATGATTACCTACTTTGGTAATACCCTTACTTTATGTACCTAAAAACTTAAATACAGATATATAATATTTATGATAGACTATTCTAAAACACTTTAGAATTATCTGTCCCTTCTTATGAAGTCAAAGAGTTTAGGGCAGACATTGACTTATAAATACTTCATTATAGGAAATTAGAAGACAACTTTTACCTATTTATGTGTACTTTACTTTTCTGATAAGATAGAATCCATTTTGACTCATTCTGATACTTTATGGCAGTGCAGAGCTTTCCCTGGGTCCTCAGCTAAAATTTTTTCAGGAGAAATTCATCAAGTCTTTTCTCTTGTGGAAGGATCAAGTAACATACATCTCGCTTAGCTGTTGAGTCTTTAACCATTTTGTGAGCATTTTAAAAAATGTTTAAAAAAACCATTTTATTGGTGGCTCATGGAACTTTTATCACTATCTATCCATCCATCCATCCATCCATTGTATGCCCAGCACATCTGTACATTTGTTGCCCTCATCATTTTCAAAGCATTCGCCTTCTACTTAAGCCCTTGCTATCACAGCTCCTCATGTCCCCCTCTCTCCCTGCCCCCTCCCTTATGAGCCCTTGATAAATTATAACTTATTATTATTTTCTCATATCATACACTGTCCGAAATCTCCCTTCATCCACTTCGCTGTTGTCTGTACCCCAGGGAGAAGGGCATATGTAGATCCTTATAATCGGTTCCCCCTTTCTACCCTGCCTTCCCTCCATTCTCCTGGTATCGCCACTTTCAGCACTGGTCCTGAAGGGATCATTTGCCCTGGATTCCCTATGTTTTCAGTTTTTATCTGTACCAGTGTACATCCTCTGGTCTAGCTGGATTTGTAAGGTAGCATTGGGTTCATGAGAGTGGGGACAGGGAGGAAGCATTTAAGAACTAGAGGTAAATTGTTGTGTTTCATCGTTGCTGCACTGC
>PVJH01045226.1:0-12520 GCA_004026705.1 Nesogale talazaci
GGTCGCTCCTCCACAGGTAGGTGGCTTGAAGCGACCCAGTGACGTCATCGCAGAGGGGATCTGGTTCGTCCCCCCCGCCCCGCCCACTATCATGATCCCTGTTCTACCTCCCACTTCCGGCTAGACCAGAGGATGTGCAGGGTACAGATCGGAGCTGGAAACACAGGGAATCCGAGACAGAGAAGCCCCTCAGGACCCCTAACGAAAGCGGCCATACCGGGAGGGGCAGGGGAAGGAGGAGGGAGAGAGGGAGAACCCATCACAGTGATCGATCTATAACTCCCTCCCAGGGGGCCCGACAGCAGAAAAGTGGGTGAAGGGAGACATCGGTCAGTGTAAGATAGGAAAAAAAAATAATAACATACATTATCAAGAGTGGGGGAAGAAAAATCAGGACCATAACCAAGTAGAAAGCGGACGTTTTGAGAAGAATGAGGGCAACAGGTGTAGCAATATGCCTGACACGATTCATGGGTGGATGGATCGATGCATGCATGCATGGGTGCATGGATAGATGGATGGATGGATGCATGGATGGATGCATGGATGGATGGATGCATGGATGGATGCATGCATGCATGGATGGATGCATGGATGCATGGATAGATGGATGGATGCATGCATGCATGCATGCATGGTGATAAGAACTGTGCGAGCCCCCAATACAAAGGCTCTTTTTTTAAAAATAAAGACGATGCCTGGAAGCCAGCCCTCCTAACTCAGCCACGTGTGTGGGGGAGGGGGCGGATTTGATCCGCGCTGAGATGTGAACTCAAAGGAAACCACGCGCCGACGTCCTCAAGCTGGGAAACTGACATCGGTATCGCGCAAAGGCACTGGGCGATACCACCCAAGGTTGCAGGTTCAAAGCCACCCAGGGGCGTCTCAGAAGACGACGGGGCTGGAGACCTGCTTCTGAAAGGCGAGCCCCCTCCCCCGGGCGCGCCTCAGAGCAGAGGGCTTCGCGCACACCGAGGGTCGTCCTGAAGCCCGAATCAACGCGGCGAAGTTGATCACGGATTGCGCGGAGTGACTCCCGGAATCCCGCGCGCATTAGCCCATGCACCACGAAAGTAGCAGAACGGCGCGCGGAGACCTTGCACCCCCGGACTGCCCTGCCGCAGCGCCCTGGGCGCGTACCTGTGCCTGGGGCGGCTTAACCACAAGATCGGAGGTTCAGAAGCATCGAGAGAAAAATTAGGCTCTCTCTCCCGGCTGCCCCTAGAGCAGTGGTTCTCAACCTTCCTCACATGGTGGTGACCCCCCCGCCCCAACCATAAAATTATCTTCGTGGTAACGTCATCATTTTACTGCTGGGATGAATCAGGCGACTCTGGTGAGAGGATCATTGGATTCCCAAAAAGGGGGGGGGGTCGCGACCCACAGGTTGAGAACCACTGCTTTCTTGCGCGCTACAGTTTTGGAAAACCCACAGGAGTAATTAGTTCTATTCTGTGCAACAGAGTGGCTGAACATGGGACCCAAGCCATGGCCGTGAGTCCTGTTTGGCTGGGGGGGTCTCGATTTTACAAGGATGACTGACTTCTGGTGTGCGCGTGCACACAAAGGGCTGGGGACCCACACAACAAGGAGGAAAGAGAGGAGGAGAAATAGAGGTGTCCGTGAGGGGTGGCTTCTGCTACTTGCTGTGATGAGGCCAGAGAAGGAGCAGTGGTCATGGGATGACAAGGGACCAGACTCAAGATAGACTTGGAAAGTGGAACCTACAGAACTTTCTGGTGGATGGAATGGAGGGAGCGAGAACAAGGAAGAGAAAGAGAGAAAAATGATGGAAAGAAGCAGCCATGTAATGCTGTGTCAACTTCAGCATTGGGAGTGTCGGGGTGGAGCCTAGCCTGTTAATCTGGAGAGAGCTAAGGAGAGCTCTGTGTGGGCATCACTTTCTCCTGAGAATTCTGCGAGATCTGGCTGTATTTCCTCCTTGGAGGTGAGAGACTCAACGACTCAGTCCCTTGGAGATGCTCTCTATTGACAAGACACAAGGCTGACTCCCTGTGAGACATCCTGGAGGAGAAGCCACATGGGCTGACCCTGATGGAACCAGACCTCTGAAGCCAGGAAAGCCACGTAGACACTCCTGCCAGCCCTGAGATGCTTCTACTGGCAATGGATACACAAGACTCTGCACCCACTGGCCTGTGATTGTCCTGGCATCATTGCATGTGCCTCATGAATCTGAAGATGACTTTGTAGACTGGTATCAGACATATGGGCTAATATCAGACGTGTGGGCTGGGACCGGACTGGGTTGGGATGCTTTCTCAAAGTTCTATTCCTCTTGTCTATAAACCTTTCCCTTATAGACATATGCATGTTTATGGATTTGTTTCCCTAGTCTTTCTGGACTACCACAGATTCCAATCAGGGATAACTCCAAGCCTTGAGGTTTTTTGTTTTTGTTTGCATCACTGCCCTCTGGTGGGAGTGGGAGGCCCAGCCTTGCTGCTGCTGGATGTGAACTGCCAAGCCAGTCCGCTGCAGTCCCGCACTCAACCACTAAACTACTGGAGCTCATCCCCAAGCTTTGAGGTTTGATGACAGCCACGTCCCCCAAAATGACCTCTTCCCCCACCTGGAGACCCCCTTACCTTCCACAATGAGCTCAGCCTCACACTGGCCCCCGTTGGTCATGACCTGAAACCGACCCCCATCCTCCTGGGCCACATCGGAGAAGATGAGGATGTGACGCTTCCCGTCCTTCTTGAAGCGGTAGCGGGCCTTGTAGGAGTCCTCCCGGGTCATCTCCGCGCCATCCTTCATCCTGGGAGGACGGGGAGGGGAGAGGCAGAGGCCAGCACAGCCTTGGAGGGTGTTTCAGAGCTCGGCTGCCACCAGACCAGTGGGTGGTGTGAACCCACCCGCCGTGTGCCCCTCACAGAAAGATGGGATTGTCTGTTCCCACACACAGGGTGAATTGAACCCCACAGCGAGCAGTCCCACCCTGTCCAACAGGGTCCCTGTGACCAGGAATCCCGTCTGCAGAAGTGGATTTGTTTTAGGGTTTTGGGACAGTGGCATCATCTGGTGTCAATTGGGGACTTGAGAGGATTCAGGGTGAATAGGGTGGAGTCTAGCCTGTCCATCAGGTCATCGCCAAAGAGACCTCTGTGTGGGCGTGGCCTTCTCCTAAGGATTCTGGGAACTCCAGTATTTTCCTCCTTGGAGACAGAAGACACAAACTCTTTCTCCTCACTCCCTTGGAGATGCTCTACTGCCAAGACATGTAGCCCCACACTGATAGAGCCTGTGCCCTGGGAACTGGAGAAGTCACGTGGAGACCCCTTCCAGGGCCAAGATGCTTACAGTGCCATTAAGTCCAAAGACTTTCTACCCACTGGCCTGTGACCTTCCTGCACTGGGCGTCATTGCATGCGTTTCATGAGTCTGAAGTGGTATCGGGCATATGGACTAATATCGGAATGATGGACTTTGTCTAGACTGGGCTGGAATGTTTTTTCAGTACTCATTGTATGTAAATATATGCATCTGAGTTTCTATGAATCTGTTTCTCTAGTCTACCCAGGCTAACACAGATGAGCGGGTAGATGACAGATAGACATATGGTTAAGTGGATAGATAATTAACTGACTACCTGAATAGATGAGGAGGTGAGTAATGGATGGATATATGGTTTAAGTGGATGGATGATTAAATGGTTACCCTGCAGAGATGAATAGACAATTCGTGGGTGATGGATATCTGGATGGAGGGATAGATAGATAGACTAATAGCCAAATGAATTATTAAATAGATACATAAATGGATACATGGCCAGATGCATCAAAGGATGTTTGATTCAGCGAAGAGACCAATAAATGAACAGAAAGGAACCAATGGTTCAGTGAATCCACAAAATTGTATAAATCTGAATAAGAAGCCCCAAAGAGGAGCCTTAGGTCTTGGGATGGATGGGTCGATGCCAGAAGTTCTAGAACGAGGTCATGGGGAGATGGTCATGCTATTGAGAAAAAAGGCCAAGGTGCCCCCAAACTTCTCTGTGGCAGTCAATTTGAGGATGAAGAGTCTAGGGGTGGAGTCTAGCCGGTCAATCTGGAGGTGGCCAATAAGACCTCTGTGTGGACGTGGCCTTCTCCTCTGAAAACTCTGGGAAATGTGGTCATGCCTTCTTGGAGGCGGGAGACACTCTCTCCCTCATTTCTGTGGGGACTTTCTACTGACACTCCCTTGGAGATGTTCAACTGACAAGGCTCACTTCCTGGGAGACATTACAGCTGTCGAGAGACCCGTGGCAGCCTGCTGATAGACCTTGAGCCCTGGAAACTGAAGGAGCCATGGGGAGACCCCTGCCAGCGCTGAGAGACTTCTCTACCACTGGATCCACGAGACTCTGCACCCACTGGCCTGTGATTGTCCTGGTATCATTGCATGTGCCTCGTGAGTCTGAAGAGGAATTAATAGATTGATATCGGACATAGGGGCTAATATCGGACTTATAACCTTGGATTGGACTGGATTAGGATGTTTTCTGAATGTTCGATTACTCTTGTATATAAACCTCTTTCTTATATACATGCTTGCTTTGAATTTTCTTCTCTAGTTTACCCAGACTAAGACACCTATGTGACAAGGTGTCCCCCAAAGATCCGAGCAGCTTCCAAGATACTCCAAGCAAAAGCAGGGACAGCAGAGGTCCAGGGTCCCTTACCACATCACCTGGGCACCTTCTTCCGACACCTCCACCATCATTTCCACGCGGTCCCCCACAAACACCTGCTGGTCCTCAAGAGGGGTGATGATCAGCACAGGAGGTTCTGTCGGATGAGGGTAGGGGTTCAGAGCGAGGGCAGGAGGGCAGCAATTTCAGGGTCCACCACACACACACACACACACACACACACACACACACACACACACTGGTGGTCCTGTACTTGATGTCAGCTTCATGATTGGAAGTCTAGGTGTGGAGTTTACTCTATCAATCTGGAGATAGTCAATGAGACCTCTGTGTGGACATGGCTTTCTCTGAGAATTATGGGAAGTCTCATGATATTTCCCTCGTGAAGATGAGAGACCATCTCTCCAGTTGTTGGGAGCCAATCCACTGACAAGACAAGATGGCAGTGTCTGAGGAACTGAAGAGCCAGTGGAGAAGCCACAAAGCCTTACCCTGATGGGACCAGACCTCTGAAGCCCAAAAAGCCACAGAGAGACTCCTGCCAGCGCTGAGATATTTCTATCACCAATGGATATTGCTGATGGACCCTGAACCCTGAAAACGAGGAGCCATAAGGGGACCCCTGCCAGCGCCGGGACTCTACGCCCACTGGCCTGTGACTTTGTGAGTCAGAAGGAGACTTTATAGACTGGTATTGGACAAATGGGCTAATATCGGACTTATGACTTTGAACTGGACTGGGTTGGGATGCTTTCTCAATGTTCCATTCCTCTTGTCTATAAACCTTTCCCTTATCCTTATGTGTGTCTATGAATTTGTTTCTCTAGTCTACCCGGACGAACACACACACACACACACCAGAGTCTCACTCCCCAAGGTCAGGCCTGAGTTGAGACCTCACCTTTGACGAAGAGCTCGGTGAAACACTTCTCATCGTTGACCACCACCTCGTAGGCCGCGTCGTCGGCCAGCGTGCACTTGTTGATGGTGAGGATCCGCTTCTTGCCGACGTTCTCAAACACATACCTGGTGCAAAAAGCTGGCCTCAACCCAGGGCACGGCCACCAGCCTGACCTTGGCCTTGACCCTCTCAACGCGAGTCGCTTTATACAGAAGAAGCTGGAGGGTTCCCGCCTGGTCTCTCCTCAGCTAAAGCCACGTTCTCTGTTAGTTTCACTCTGTGTTCTGAGAGGGGGGTTGCCTTTTGAGCGTCTGTTCGTGAACGCTCACCCCCCTGATTAATGGTGTCCCACTTTACCAGTGTACAGATTGATCCACCCTGGCCCGGTTGTTTTCCTGAGACACAGCTGCTTCTTGTCCTAAATCTCTTACGCACCTATAAGCATCTCTGGATTGGTTTCTCTAGCCAAGCCGGCCTAACACCCCATTTTTGGCCAGGAGATCCACCGTCTTTATAAACCACACAGGAGGATGTCTTTGCAGAGTCAATAAAAGACCAATAAACGCAGGTATTCTCTTCTTTTGAAAAAAAATTATGATTTTTAAAACAGCCTCTAGTTGGATTGATTTCAGTTCAGGACAACCCTGTTTCAGAACAGAACGGGTCTCTTGGGAGTCAGTGTCTTGGGTCCTTTCAGAGGGACCACTGAGTGGATTCAAAACACTGATCTTCTGGTTTATAGACAAGCACCTAACCATCCATAGGATGCCTAGAATGACCCCTAAAACCCACAGACAAACTCAGGGCCATCGAGTCAATTCCGACTCTTAGCCAGGCTATCGGGCAGGGTCGAACCGTCCCTGTGAGTTTCCAAGACCGTGACTCTTTAGGGCGGTAGAAAAGTCCCGTCTTTCTCCTGAGAAGCGGTTGGTGGCTTCAAACTATTAACCCTATGGTTGACCATTGGATGAAGAAGCCACCATGCCAACGGGGCTGCCCTGCAATTCCCCTCTTAGGCGTGGACCCCAATCATTGAAAGCAAGGGCTTGGGCAGACGCGGGTATGCCAAGGGTATTCACAATCGTCACAAGGTGAGTATAGCCCTGGCGTCCCCTCAGAGGTCAACGGATCCACACCACGTGGTTCACCCTGCAGCGGGATAGTCTGCCATCGTAAAGAGGCATGACGTCCCGTCACAGCCCCACACAAGGAACCAGACACTGAAGCATCGACCTTGCCCAATGCACCCATGTCTACGGAAGAACTCAAATCGGCAAGTGCATTGAGAGATAAGCCGGTAGGTGGCGACCAGAGGTGGAGAGAGGAGAGTGCATGGAGAGTTACTGCTTTTTTTTTTTTAATATTTCTTTTTTTAGGCATCACTGCCCTCAGGTGGTGGGAGTAGGAGGCCCAGCCTTTGCTCCTGGGAGCCGGAATTGAACCTCCATCCCAGTGGGCCGCAGTCCCGCGCACAACCCCTACGCCACCGGGGCTCAGCCCAAGTTACTGCTTTTTAAAAGAAAAGCAATAGACCACTCCGTCTCTGGGCATTCTCTCTCTGAGGATAGGCTCTTCCCCCGCCAACCCTCTGCCCGCCCCCCCCCCCAGGGAGGCTGCTCCGTACATACTTGCTGCCTGGCTTGATCTCCTGGCCATTCTTGAACCACTTGAGTGGAAGGTCTGGGTCGCTGATCTCCACCACCAACTTGATCTTGTTGCCCCTGTCCACTTGGTAGGCTGGATCCAGCTTCTTCGTGAAGGCTGGAGATCGGAGGCAGATCGGAGGGTACAAAGGGGATGGAGGTGGGGGGGTGTTCTGACTACCCCCCCCGCCCCACCCAGAGGTGCTAAGTCTCCATCCTCAAACCCAGGGCTGGCCAAGGTCCAGACAGAGCGGCCTCCCATGAACTTGGTGGCCCCGGAGCACAGGACTCCATCACCCCTCTGTTTGGCCCTTGCGGTCATTACAGATTCACTGGTGCATTTGAGAGGATTAAGAGTAAAGGGGTGGAGTCTAGCCTGCCCATCAGGCCATAGCCAATGAAGCCTCTGTGTGGGCAGGGCCTTCTCCTGAGGATCCTGGGAACTCCGATATTCCTCCTCGGAGGCGGGAGACACACTCTCTCTGTGTTCACTCTCTGGGAGACATTGCAGTTGACAAGACAGATGGAGCTACGCAAGTGCCCTGAGCCAGAGGAACCACCTAGAGACCCCTGCCAGCGCTGACATGCTTCCACCGTCGCTTCCCAGCCCCTGGCTGGCGATCTCCCTGCATTCGGCGACATTGCGTGTGTTGCGAGAGTCTGAAGAGGACTTAATAGATCGATATTGGACATACGGACTTGATCTAGACTGGGCTGGGATGTGGTCTCAGCGTTCAGTTGCTCTTGTCTCTGAAGCTCTTTTTTTTGGGGGGGGGGCGGGGGCAATCACTGCTCTCCGGCGGCGGTGGGAGTAGGAGGGCCAGCCCCACTGCTGGAATTGAACCTCCGTCCCAGTGGGCCGCACGGGGCTCAGCCCTCTGAAGCTCTTTCTTATGCACCTACGAGTGTCTCTGGATTTGTTCCTCTAGTCTTCCAGGACTCTCACAGCTCTCTAAGAGACTGGTCCGGGATCTGACTGCCACACAGCCCACCCCTCACCCCGGAGACTGAGACTGACCTGCGCTCTTCTTGATCTCAACCTTGGCCTTCTTGAGCCGTTTCAGCATGCCCCGGAGGTCAGTGATGCCGTACTGGAAGGCGATCTTCTCATATTCGCTCTTCTTGGCCCCTTTCAGGAGCTCCCAAATCTCCGGTGGAATACCAAGGTCATCCTCATCTTTCTTCTTCTTCTTCTTCTCCTCCTCCTCAACCACCTCCCTGAGGGTTGGTGGGGAGAGTAGGGAAAACGGGGCCACCGGGGATGAGAGCCTGGCGACCCTGCACCTTCTCCACTTGCTGACTGGATGACTTGACCCAGTCAAAGTCTCTCTCTGGACCCGGTCCCTCCTGGACCATCCTCCCAGCCGCTTTCTTGGCCTCTGGGTCCCCTCGTCTGGTCTCCGCCACTCTGTTCCCCCAAGTGGCCCCTAGGGCGTCCTTCTAACACCCACACCAGATGGCATCCCTTCTCTGTTCAAAACCGAGTCATTTTCAAAGCCAGAGGCACTCCCCATCATCCTCTGGGAGGGAAGAAACAAAGGAAGGACGCTCGGCCTTCTTAAGTCTACTGGTCACAGGAAGAGGAAGTGGAGGAGAGCCGTCCAGCTAAGGAAAAGCTGAAGATGTGAACTTGGAGCCAGGGCTGAGATGCTGACGACGCCACTGGATCCAAAGGCTTTCTTACCCACTCGCTGGTGATCGCCCTACATTTGATGTCATTGCATGTGCCCCGTGGAGCCGAAGAAGACTTGGTAGACTGGTATCGGATATATGGGTCAGTACCAGATTTGCGGGCCTGGACTGGACTGGGTTGGGATGCTCTCTCAATGTCCCATTCTTTTTTTTTTTTTTTTTTTTTTTTTGGTTTGTTTGGGCATCACTGCTCTCCGGTGGTGGGAGTAGGAGGCCCAGCCCCACTGCTGGAATTGAACCTCCATCCCAGTGGGCCGCAGTGCCGCGCACAACCACGACGCCACCGGAGCTCAATCCCGTCCCATTCTTCTTGTCCATAAACCTCTCCCTTATAGACATCTGTGCGCATATGAATGTGTTTCTCTCATCTAGCCAGACTCCCGCAGGGTCCACTCACCTCTTCTTCAGCAGGCCACTGAAATCCAGCTCCCCGGCATCTTCAGTCTTCCCCTCACCCCTATGAGCGTTGAGTTGGAGGTGAACCCCACTGCGGTGCTGTCCCCACGCCCTCCCCGCACTCATCCCGCCAACCCCATGCCTTGCTTCCCCCCACCCCACGATCCTCTTTTCCCACATCTCCCCCTCCCAAGGGAGGAGTCTTTCCCACAATCCTTGGCCTCGTGGGAGAGGATGCTCCCACCCCACCCCACCCCACCCCCCGCCCCACTCTGGATCCGGGAGGACTTACGCTCTCCGGAAGTTTTCCAGACTCTCCCCGGCGACGGCGTCCTGTCGAGGGGCTGGGGGCGGGTGTGGGGGTGCAAGGAAGGGTGGGAGAGGACAGTAAGCTGAGCCAAAGGTGAGGTGGACTCCAAGAGCAGAAGGCCCCTCCCTCCCGGTCTGCACCTCCCTGACTACGGGCAGACACCCCCGTTCCCACGCCCTTCTTAAAACACTGCTGAGTCTGGTCCGCCATGTGGCGTGGCCCTTAAACCTTCGCATGCGCGCCCGGAAAAAGCCCTCCTCCAACCCTCCTCCCAAACAGACGCTTTCTCCTTCCTAACACTAGGTGCATGTGCTCCCCTGCTATGCCTGCCCAGGGTAATCCGGATTTAGGCTCTCCCTCACTCCAATGAAGGAACCCTGGAAGGTGAAGTGTTTACGAGTCCATCCAAGAACGGAAAGGACAGCAGTTGGAAACCACCAGCCACCCCTAAGGAGGACGACGGGAGGGGGAGGAGGGAGAGTAGAACTAAAAAAATTGGGGGGAGGATGGGGAAAAATGAGGAGCTGATACCAAGGGCCCAAATAGAAAGAAAATGCTTTGAGAATGATGATGGCAACAAATATACAAAGGTGCTTGACATACAATGGATGGATGGATGGATTGCTACAAGAGTTGTAGGGGGCTGAGCCCTGATGGCGGAGTGGCTGTGCGCGGGACTGCAGCCCACTGGGTTGGAGGTTCAAATCCAGCTCCACAGGAGCAAAGGCTGGTCCTCCTACTCCCAGCACCAGAGGGCAGTGATGCAAAAAAAAAGTTGCAGGAGCTCCCAATAAGGGGATATATTTTTTTAATTATACCAAGGGCTCCATAGAAAGTAGATGTTCTGAACATAATGATGGTGACCTATGTAGGCACAAATGTGCTTGATACAATGGATGGATGGTTATAAGAGCTGCAAAGACACCCCCCCCCCAGTAAAATGCTCTTCTAATAATAAAAAAAGAAACACACACACAATGAGTTAAGATCCTGGAAAGTCACCTGGGGCAGAATTGACTGGAGGACAGTGAGTTTGGTGTTGGTTTTGATGAAGGTGCCCCCCCACCCACACACGCACTTCCTCACCCCACTTTGGGGATGTTTACTACACCTGGGTAGTCCCTCCACCACCACCACCACCCCCCCACTGGCCCAGACCGCTTCTCCCCCACCCCACGCCCCCAATCCCGCCACCAGCGCACCCTCCACATCGATGTTGAAGCCACAGCTGTCGCAGGTGTCCTTGGCTTTGACCTCCAGCCGGTAATCCCCACGGTCCCCCAGGACCACCTTCCCAATGTGAAGTTCCACGGTGTAGACCTGGGGGCCAGGGCCACGGGGGGGGTGTGCTCATCACCATCCCCTCAGCCCACTTCGCCATGCTCCCTAAGTCCTTCCACCACCACCACCACCACCCTACAGCCTACTTCCCCACACTCCCTAAGCCCTTCTACCACCCCACAGCCCATTTCCCCACACTCCTTAAGTGCTTCCACTACCACCCACTACCCCGGCTGAGAGAGGAGGGGGAAGCACAGTCTCTACAGAGGTTCTGCTCACCATCATCCTCCTTGGACCCCCCACCTCCACTCTACATCATCCCCCTCCCTCTTATCACCTATTTCCTCCAACCTGGACCCTCTTGAATCCTCAGTCCCCTACCCCTGACCCCTAAGACCTCCTGGAGCAACAGACAATCCCCATGGAGTACAGCCCAGTCCTCCCCAACTGTCCTCCCCTCTCACCCAGGGCGGGGCAGTCCCTCCCTCGTGGCCCAGCCCGGCCTGGGTCTCTAACATTCCCAGCCTCCAATCGCAGGCGCCCAGCCCAGCCAGGGCTGGGTCTGGTCCTCACATTGCTGTCCGCGTCGTGAGACTCCTTGAAGGAGAAGCGGGCACCGCTCTTGCTGCCCAGCTCCAGCCACTTCCCCTTGAACCATTTGATGGTTGGTTTGCCCGGGAGCTCCTTGCCCTTCACCTTGGCCACGACCACAGCCTCCTTTCCTGGATGGGTGGGTCAGGAGGCAGGGGTCAGGGACCCTCCAGAACAGATTAAGGAGTATAGGGATGGGGACCCAGCATCTCCTCCCTCACCCCAGGAGTCCCAGCTCCTCCTCCCTCAGACCCAGGAGTCTGGGTCCCCTCCCTGACCCACCCCTACCCTAAGTCTCTTACCAGTCTCCACGGACACAGAATCCGGCTTCTTTAGAAAGACCCCAGTGGGCTCCTCCCCAGTGGGGGATAGGTCTTCAGGTGGGGCTTCTGCTCAGGAGACAGGATTGGGGGGGAGCCATGAAGAGCTGATCAGGAGCAGCAGTTCAAAATGAGGGAGAAGGAGGGGGGCTGGGGCCTGTGCTCAGAAGCCAGTGGGGAGACCAGGTTTCCACTGGGCTGGAAAAGAGCCCGTGACCCTTGGCCGGGGGGCCCCTTGGCCAGCCTTCCTGCTCCCCTGGGCCTCAGTTCCCCCCACCTGCTGTGAGCTGGAGGTGGGTGGGCTGGGATGAGCCGTCAAGGTGGGAGAGTCCAGGGCCTGCTGTCAGCCTGGGATGTTGGCAGCTAGGCTGGTGTTGGCAACCTGGCAGTGGGTCTGAGAGGGGGAGCTCTGTCCCCAGAGCACTAGGGAGCCAAGGGAAGACTGAGATCAGGGGAGGGGGCAGAGCCACACTGGAGAAGGAAGACGGGAGGCTGGCCCAGGGTGCAGAGGGTGAGGGGAACGTGGGGAAAGGGGACAGAGGCTAAGCACGCTGAGCCCAAGGGAACACGGCCTCACCTTTGGGGGCATCTGCCGGGGCATCCTTAGGGGAGGCATCTTTGGGGGTTTCCTTGGGGGCTTGTTTGGGGGCCTCTTTGCCCTTAGGGGTCTTCTTGGCTGCTGTGAGGAGAAAAAAGAGGGATTCAGTGAACCACATTTTTCCACCCTTG
>PVJH01045227.1:0-12527 GCA_004026705.1 Nesogale talazaci
GATTGAGAGAAACATGCAGAAGAGATGTTCATAATCCCAGCATGAGAACTTTGACCTATTTTTATCCCAGTATTCATTCTTCCTATTTTCATAAATATCACTGTGCTTATATTGTCGGTAGAACTCTGGGTCCTGCTTGGTTTCTGTTTAGCAGTAATTATGAAGCTTAGCTTCTTTATACACATGGCGCTTAAAGGCAGTACAACAAATAGTCCATCAAACAGATGTAACTGATTTAATGAGCCCGTCTCGCTGGGTTAGACGGCCAGGTAGTGTTCAGCTTGTCCTTCGTGTCATAACACCGTGACAAGCAGCACAGCCTGGGTTCTCTCAGATGGCTACACAGCAGACACTTGCAGAGGTGCTTCGTGAACAAGCGCACGTGTGGGAGGGAGTGTCCGGGGATGGCGTGCTCATTGACAGTGTGCAGGGGGACCAGTTGTTCCAGGCAGCTGAGCCCCATGACAAGGAGCCCGGAAGGGACTAGGCCACCCAACCCTGTGCCACTCTGCCATTCCGGGGCTCGGGGAGGAGGTCTGCAAATTTGACTACGAAATGTACCAGAGGAACACAGGGATTTGCAAAATCGTACACCAGGATGGTACCACTTGCTCTGTCCTGGACCACAAGAGTCCAGGTGCAAGAGTCAAAGGCAGTCATGTTTCTGCAGTCTCCTTTTGAAGGACAGGAATGTGGCAAGAAGGACGAAGCCTGAAGTGGCTTTTCTTTGCCTGATTGGCTGCTGTCCCCTAATGGGAGCTGAAGCCAACTCAATTTGTATATGACTGTAAGGGTTTACTTGCCCGGCGCGCGCTCTCTGAATTGAATGGGAAATAAGATTTCTCTGAAAAGTGTCTCTTTATTTTTCTGCCTGGAGCGCCTGGTAATTTGGACTCTGTCAGAACAGCCTACCTTTATTTTGAATTTGGTGCCATTGACTCTCCTTTGCTTCCCACCGTGAGCTGTTTATCTGCCCAGAAGCACAAAAGGAGGCCCTTTCACCTTCTCACTCACAACCTCCAAAATGATATAAAAGAAAGCAGCGTTCTCCAGAATCCATAATCCTGGTGTGTTGGCAACAAAGAAATGAAAGATGTTCTCATGTGGGTGTCTGTGCGGTGCTGCTGGGTCTTGCACGGGCCGTGTGAAAGCTTGGTTGGCGAGTCAAGGCGCCCGTTTTCTCAGCTTGTTCCAAGGCTCTCTGGGGAAGGGGTTGTCCTGCACCTGGCTGAGCAGCATCCCAGACATCTGTTCATCCGTTAATCTTCTCAGTCTCCCTATTTGGTTCACTTCACTTCTTGGTCACCTAAGGGTTCCCATTAGGCCCTGAGTGAGGTCCTAGTGATGACAGCTGTGACTCGGATGGCTTTTAATTCTTTCCTGTTTGGGTGTTCAGGAGCAGTAATGAAAACCTGCCCTAGCTGTTTTGAACAGAAGTGGATTGAATACAGGGGCTTACATCATGATAGGCAGGAGGAGCTGTCTCAGGGCTGGCCTCTGGCAGTGACTCCTAGAACAAGAGAGGGAGGCGAGTGGAATTGTTCGTAACTTAGGATTTCGTTTGTTTTCTTTCTCTTCCTCTTGAGCTCCTTCCAGGTTTTCCCCTGTCTCCAAATTCTTTGTCCTTTCGCTGACTGAGACTTCCCCTGATAGGATGGGATGGTTTGGAAGGATGCATGCATTGTCAAGTGTTAATAAGCCACCCGTGGTTAATAATGAAGAGTTTTTATTTGCCTTAATATATGAGCTTCTATTTACTGTGTGCTCAATTGTGTGGGTAGTTCTTTACATGCCTCATCGTAATTTTCACACCCTCTGCTAGGATGTGGGTTCGTTGATGGCCCTCACACACTGTGCCCGAGTCCTAACCCTGTAAACTTGTGGCTGGGGCCTTATGTGGAAAACGAGTCTTTGCCGATGCCTTGTAGTTAAGGATGCCTAGATGAAGTCACTCTGAGTTTAGGGTAGGCCCTGAATCTATAGTGGTGTTCTTATTAAGAAAAGGTAGAGGAAAGTTGGGGAGGTCTGTGACACAGACCACTCAGGAGAGGGTTGTGTGCAGGTGGAGGCAGAGACTGAATCGAGGAGTCTACAAGTCAAGGGACCAACCCTGCTGACTCCTTGACTTTGGACTTATGGCCTCCATAACTGTGAGTGAATACATTTCTGTTATATGAAGCCACCCCCCTTATGGTAACTTTTTTTTTTGTCTGGCAGCTCTAGAAAACAAATACCAAGTCCCAAAGCTGTCACTGTTGAGTGACTTCGGACTCCGAGAGTCCAACAGTCCGATAGCGTTTCCAAGGCTCTGGTGGTGTAGTGGATCTGGGCTGGGCTGCTAGTGGAAAGAGCAGCAGTTCAAAATCCCCAGGTGTTCTGCAGGAGAAAGACCAGCTTTCTGCTCCTAGAAAGTGTTAGTCTCAGAAACCCAAAGGGACGGGTCTTTCCAGCCTTAGAAGGTTGACAAGAATCGACTCCATGGCAGTGAGTTTGGTTAGTGTTTTGGACTCTGCTGAAAAAGACTGCCACACCATTTCTGCACAGAGCAGCTGACGAGCTCAAACCGCCAGCCCACTCGTCAGCACATGAGCGTTCACCACAGCACCATCCTGGCTCTACGGAAGTGAAGTGAGCCACGTAGTATTGTTTCCCCATCACAGATGAGAAACTGGAAGCCAGTAATAAAGTGAATTGTTCAAAGTAGTTGGGCTAGTAAGTAATAGTTTAATTCAGGCAATGTTCCTGCCCAGTGGTATTTGCAGCTTTAAAGAAAAATTGGGCCAAAAATATACAGATGGTTGACAAATACATTAAAAGATACTCAACATCATCTGTCATCAATGAATACAAGCAGAACCATAATGAGATAATACTTGACATACAACTAAGTTATTTATTAAAAAGGTCAGTAACAAGTGCTGATAAGAATGTGGAGAAATTAGAACCCTCACCCCCTGCAGATGTAGGAATGTAAAATGGCACAGCCACTTTGGCAGACAGAATAGTACTTCCGAAAGGATAGGGTAAAACTTAGCAACCAAAGGATTCTTCACTTCCACTTCTCGGAAAACATGCCTACTGGAAAACATTTACAGGAAGATTCATAGCAGCATATTTAAAAGTGCCCCAAAGTAGAAACGGTGTCAATAAATGCCTGGGCAGGGCCAGTGGGTTATTTCATATGGCTCTTATAGCCAGTGAGGACCCCGATTATGTATTTGGCTCCTAACCACAAGTCAGCGGTTTGACACCACTAGCATTCCCCTCTGACAGAGAGCCCCAGTCTGGGAAACCCCCAGGGGCGGTTCCAGCCGATCTGGCAAGGTCACCCAGAGTTGGAATCGTCTGGACGGCAGTGAGTTTTCTTCTTGTCAAAGTCTCCAACTCCTATCAAAGGGCCTTCCCATGCATGGATCTGGGAAGAGAGTGGGGGAAAGAGACCGAGAAGATTCCCCTGTAATGGTGAACAGTATTCACTGGAGTGCCAACTGGCTTTGCCTATAAAATGAGCCCTCTGAGAAAGAGGAGAGGAGCTCTCACTTCTAGCAAGACCCAGGAGTGGAGTGCATCCTCTGGACCCTGGGTCCTCCGAGCAGTGAACCTCTTGGGTCTAGAAGACAGGTATAACATCATAGAAACAGCAGCAGGACTGGGAGCAGAGCAGGGGACAAGAGTGGTGGACCTCCCAGCCCACAGAGCAAGTAAAGCTCTACTTTGGAGCAGGAGGCTGGCTTATGGAGTGGGGTGCCTCTGGGCACCTAATTAAGGGGGGGTGGGGGAGCTGGGCTTGCTGACTCACTGAAGTTGAATCTTTGAGGTTAGGTTCACTGGAGTGTGGTGTCTCTCAGTACTTAATTCAAGCTGGGTTTGCTGACCCACAATGCTTCAGCTGAGTGGAGTGACACGCCCTAAAGGAACTTTGTAACATGTCCAGATGAACAACTCTATCCTGAACCATGCTCATGTGCCTTACAGTATGTTAACTACTGTAATAGACCCTTTCATCATGATTTTGGTCTGAGTTCTATGTAGCCATTGCAATGAATATTAGAACCTAGAGATAACGTAGAGAATACCAGTTGAGACAACACAGCCTGGCAAATAAAATGTGGCTTATCTCCACAGGGGAATGTGATTTGGAAATAAAAAGGATTAAAATACACATCCATGCCACAATAGCTAGCTAAGTGAATGAAGCCCGTCAAAAGATGACATATTTGATCATTTATACGAAATTTCCAGGATTGACAAATCCTTAGAGACAGAAACTAAGTCTGTGGTTGCGTAGGGATGGCATGAGGGTAGAAGGGGGATTGAGTTTTCTTTTGGAGACGTGGTGGTGATGGTTGCACAGCTGTGAACACACTGAAAGTTGTATGACACCTGAGTTATATCTTAATAAAGCTGTCTCAGAGAGGAGAAAGGGGGGGAAGACAATGCTTATCCAAGTAAATGAGTTGCTTATAGGGGAATTTTAGACATAATGTATGACTTTTTCTCAAACTTTTGGCTTATATTTACCTTCTGGAATCAACTTTTAAATGGTAGATTCAATTCAGTATGGAATTAGAGTTTTGATTCTGGTTGATTGGTTAGCAGGAGGAGAGGTAACTTTTTCTTTCTTTCTCAGTAGTCTACTTTTCTAGGCTTCTCAGTGTTTCTGTCAAGGGTATTGTGTTAGACCAGAGTGAATAGAGAAACAAATTCATTGACACTCATATATGTGTAAGAGTGAACTTTATCTTAAGAACTAATTATGCATCAATAAACATCTCTGTTCAAATCAAAGTCTATAAGTTCGATATTAGTCCATCTGTCTGATATTCGCCATGGATTCCTCTTTGGACTTAGGCAGCACATGCAATGATGCCAAATGCAGGGTGATCACAGGCTGGTGGGTGGAAAGTCCTATGGCTCCAATGGCAGTGGATGCAACTCCAGGGCTCTGTCTGCCATCAGTGTGGCTCCTTGTGGCTTTTCAACAGGAAGATGTAAGAGAGTCATGGGACAGGAGTTAAGTGAGTGAAGAGAGTGGCCCACCTCATCTGATTGCAGATTCAAGAGAGTGAGAGTTCCCAGAATCCTCATGTGAAGGCTACGCCCACAAGGAGAGATCAACAAGATGTGACCTGATTGACACGCTAGACTCCACCTCTCCATTCTCTGATCAAGTTGACATAAAACTGTGTAACTACCACAGATGCATATTACTAGTATAAGTTCAAACCTACCAAACAAAAGATAATCCCACTGCTGTTCAGTCAATTCTGGCTCACAGCAACCTTTTAGCTAGGAAACAAAAATGTATTCTTTTTTTGTTTTTTGGGCATCACTGCTCTCCAGTGGTGGGAGTAGGAGGCCCAGCCCGACTGCTGGAATTGAACCTCCATCCCAGTGGGCCACAGTCTCGCACACAACCACTGCGCCACTGAGGCTCAGCCCCGAAAATGTATTTTGATAAGGTATGTATTCCATTGGGTTATTAGACATAGAACACCATGTCTTCCACAGGTTATGTCAGTTGAACTAGTATGAGAATTTATGTCCTAGAAGGAAAGTTTTGTGTGGTGGGAGGAATGGGGGAGTGAGGAAAAGTGAAAGATATGTCACATGCATTTGTCCTTGCCAGAGTCCAGTCCTCTGCCCTCTCGCTTCTCCCTTGCCCTTTGAGTCTTTCCAGGAATCATAAAGTTACTCATGATCACAATTTTGAACACATTTCCATGCACAACGTCATTTGTAGGAGAAAGATTATTGTGTTGTATTGTATTTTTTTTACTTTTATATCCAGGTTCTAATATTCATTGCACGGACTACCCAGAAATCGGACAAAAATTCATATTTAAAAGATTTATTAAGGAAAGCTAATAGATTGTAATGCAAGTGATAAATGCTCAGGATAGGGTTGTTTATCAGAACATGTTACAAAGTTTTTTCAGAGCTGCCAATAGATGCCCAAAGGGCATACAACTCTGATGTAAGCTTCAACTCAAAGGTACTCGGCTCTAAATGCTAGTAAGGGGTGACAAGATGGTGTCTGTGCTGTTAGGTAATGTGTTCCATTTTATTGTCCAAGTATAATTACTTATGCCAGCATTTCACAGTGGTCAGCAAGCCCAGCTCCCCCATTTAAGTGCCCAGAGGCATCCTACCCCACAAGCCTCCTGCCCCAAAGCACTCAGCTTTACCTGCTCCCTAAGCTAGGGAGTCTGTTTCACGCTCCTGGTTCTGCTGCTGTTGCTGCTGCTCTAATGCTATAGCTGTCACCCAAAGCCAGGAGGTTCACTGCAACCGGACCCTGGATCCAGAGAATGCACTTCGTTCCCAGCTTTTGTTTGTAGTGATAATCCCCTCTCCTTGCTTCTCAGAGGGCTCATTCTATGCAAAGCTGGGTGGCATTCCAGTAAATCCTATTCATAATTACTCACAGGTGAATCCTGTCAGTATCTCCCCCCACTTCCTTACTGGACTCACCCAACAAAGGGTCATTTGGCAGGAGTTAAGAGACTTTGGCTGGAAGAGCCACATTAAACAATTCACTGTCCATTCAAGGATCTAAGCGAATGTCTGATAGTTATGTCAAATTGAATACAAGTAAGGGGTGACGGGGTGGTGTCTGTGGTAATTTGTTAGGTAATTTGTTCCATTTTATTGTCCAAGTATACTTATTTATGCCAGCGTTTCATAGTCTACTTGTAACCCAGTAAAACACCTCATGAAAGTTACAAGGTTTTAACAGAATGAGAATTCACACAGTCCCTCTTTTCCACCTGAGCTAAGGACAGACTGGACCAGGCATATGTTTCTTTTAACAGGATTTATGCATCAGTGAAGTGAAAATTATTGAGATCCAGCTGTATATTTGTGGGCCAAATTTGCTGTCATGCAATCAGAGTCAAGCTGATGATTTACAACCTGTGAGAGGCTTAAATGTGGAGGGTTTTTTCCCTCCATTACAGGTTGTTGGTAACTTTTGAAGCCGAGCCCTCAGAACCTGAATTAAGGGAGAGTGACAATTCTAGTTGCCACCATGCGTGTTTGTGGAGCGTTCACAGTGACTCAGGCAGGACGCCCAGGTGTGTCACCATCCTCACGAGCTATTGCTTCCTCCTTTGGGGTGAGAGCCTAAGTCCAAGAGGGTCAAAGTAACTACCCAGAGCCACACAGGGGGCGATGTGCAGCCCACAATTTACCTCCCCTTCAAAGGGTACTGAACAGCCGAGTCTAATCCCGGGGTGTCTCTCAGCTTATTGAAAGCACTTTATGAAAATGTATCAGACCTTTTGAGTTTTATGACCAAAATAAAAATGGCTAGAATTCTGTTCGCAATCAGTCAGAAAATGAAGTTGGCGTGTTTACCTAGGTTTATAATGTTTGATAAAAGATCCAGACAAGTAGGAATTTATGAGAGCTATAAAATTGTGTTGGGTGGGCGGGTGTGCTGTGGGGCTGTAGGGACAGAACACGTGACTTTGTGGAAAGCAGCAGGAGGATGTTTGAATTCTGAAAGTGTTCCTGGTCGTATATTTCTAGGTAACATTTTGTTGATATTTTTCTGGCATCGGTTAGAAAGGGGAAAAAAGAAAACAACCAAAATGGACATAATTAAAATTCCCATTGTCTTTGCCACGGAGGAAGGAACCTTCGGTTGGTTGCCATGGTGATGTCAGAACGACACCGTGGAAGTGGGTAGTGATTGCCACCGAGAGCCCTGGAAGGAGAGTTGTCATTTTCCTCCCCCTCTGCAGGGCTTGCCGAACCAAACTGCACATTTCCTTAATCGCCCTGCAAATTCGCCTCTGAGCCACATCGGCCTCTGCGAGGTCTGAGAGCCCGTTCCTAAAGCCGTGTGCTCCTGAAGCAGAACTGCCTCGGTGAGGTTCTCCTGAAAGTCTCGAGAAGCCACTAGGAGCTACCAGCCTTCCAAGGGCCGGCGTGGCCTCCTCCCCCTCCCTGGGCACTCAGATGGCTCGCTCCTCTGTGGGGCAGCCCATTTCAAGCAGAGCCATGCAATAGTTAACGCAGGGCGACTTTAAATGCTGCCACTTAACCACCCACCCTCCAAGTGCCCTCCGCCCCCACCAGAGGCACACTGCGGCCCTAATGACATCTGTAGGCATGGGGGGGGGGGGAGTGTTAAGGGGCTGTTTCTGATAGTGCAGTGAGACTCTCATGCCGGCTTTTGGGGTTTCTGCATAGTGTGTTTGGAGTGTGGTAAAGGGAACAGGATGGGGGAGGGGACAATGGTGCCATGTAGCCTTGGGAATGTGGATGAGTGTTTCCAAAACTGTCTGCTTGTTAGACTACCCTAAACTCGAAGATGACCAACAATGGCACCCTCATCCCCTAACTGGGTACCTTTCTGCATAGAGATGTGACACAGAACAGAGAACTGGGGTCACATCTTGGCTTCACCCCTTAAGCATCTGTACCTGGGCAGGAGAAGCCACCTTTCGGAGCCTTAGTCTTTTCTTCAGTGAAATATTAATACTCATAGTAGGGACTTCTGAAAGGCACTGTATCATGTGAGGTGGTGCTTTGTGAATTGTGCAACCTTCATAAACCATAAATAATCATACACTAGATATTCATAAAACTCTTACTATATCCTTGGTAAGGTGCACTGTGCTGCAGAATCTGAGGCTGCTGAGAAGCAGGGCAAGCTTAACCATCACAATGAAGTGGTGACGGATCCCTTAAACTTAGCCGGGGCTCAGAGAACGCTCATAGGGAGAGGGGGCTCTGGTGCCGTGTTTTGATGGGTGGACAGAAATTAGCTAGAGTTGGGGAACGAGTTTTCGTGAAGTGAAATCAGTGTGTGCTGACACTGAGACACACTAGTCTGGGCATCTGGGGTGGTGCTGGGGGTGGGGAGATGGTGAGCCACCGGCAGATGGATCCACAGGGTGGAGGAGTTGAACCTTTATCCTGAAGGTGAAAGGAACCCTCGGATGACTTCAGGCGAGCAGTGACATGACTTGTGGGTGTACAGATGTTTCGGGCAGCTGTGTGAAAGGTAGTTGAGAGGGAGCTGGCAGTCAGTGGGTAGGTGGGAGCACCATATATAGGCTGTTCCCACTGCCCTGGAGACAGTAGCTGTGGGGATAGAGAGGGGAGCTGGAATGGTGATATTGAAAGGGGGGTGGGGCTGACTAGTCTTGGTGACTGATAGGAAGTGGGATAGTGGCTTCCAGCATTCCTACCCATGCGGTTGGCATATTAGGAGGAAAAGGTTTTCACAGCGTAGTTTTAGCAATGTCCCCCTCCCCACCCAGTCACTGTGACAACAAAGATGCTACCACCATACCCTCAATGTCTCTGGTTAACAACTTCTTAGTATGATGATCTGTCACAAAGACGCTGGTTAAATGGAGAGATGGAAAATGTCCCAAGGTTGGTATTTCAAAATCACCAGCTGTCCCCTGGGAGAGGTGGGCCTTGCTCTCCCCCCAGAGACTGAGACTTGGACACTTTGCAGAGGGTCTCTGTTATAGGGGTTACACATTGGGCTGCAATCCAAAGGTCAGCAGTTGAAAATCATCAGCTGTTCCTCGGGAGAGACCTCCTTGGGGTTTCTACTCACTGGGGCAGTTCTACCCACCCTGGTTCATAGGATGGCTGTGAGTTGGCATCATTCATTTGCAACAAAGTGAAAAATTGTTCATGGTCCGGATTTGGGTTTGGGTTAAAGGACATCTAGAAGGAGCCCCAGTGGCACTCTGGCTTTGGCTGAAGTTCTAATCCATCAGCCGATGCGTGGAAACAGGCTATGGCAGTCTGCCTCTGTAAAGGATGGAACCATCTGGGGCCATTCCACTGTCCTCGAGCGTGGTTACGAGGTGGACTTGGCACCATGGCAGTGGTTTTGGTTTGGTTCAAAGGGCAACTGGAGTCAATGGGTCAAACTGCAACAGTATGACTGAGAAGAAAAGGTTGGGGGTTTGAGTCCACTCTAAGGCTCCTTGAAGAAAGGCCTGGTGATATCCTTAATATCTGCACTTGACAGCGTTGGGTAGCTCCCACGATCACCAGAGGGCAGTGATGCCCCCTCCCCCAAACAAACAAACAAACAAACAAAAATATCAGCACTTGAAAACCCTGTGGAGCACTGGTCGGCTCTGACAGACCGCACCAAACCCAGGCCCAACTCACTGCCTTTGAGTCCGCCCGGACATACAGCAACCCTAGGACAGGGTCAAACTGCTCCCTAGGTTCCGCGACTGTACCTCTTTAAAGGAGTAGAAAGCCTCATCTTCTCCATCAACAACTAGTGGCTTCAAACTGCTGACCTTGGGGATAACAGCCCAACGAGAAACCACTCCCTCACCAGGGCTCCTATTCTGATTCACCTGGAGTCATAAGTCAGCACTGATGGCCACTGGTGTAGGCTCTGTTGTTGGCTCTTAATGAGGCACGTTGGTCAGTGAATCTAGGGCTGGAGCGTAGATAGCTCCAGATATGCAGGGGGTGAGACCCCCTCCACGGAGGATCGTTAGCACGAGGAGGAACTGGTGGTCCAGAACCTTGGGGACCATCATGTATATTGTTTCATCTTGTGAACTGAGGAGGACTCGATGGTATTGCAGGGCCATTTTATACAGAAGAAGAAATTGAATTCGCAAGGGAAAGTGCCTTTCTCCAGTTTCTTCTAAAATTGCCTTTAAGAAAGTCCTTTCTTTGGCCCAGTCAGTCTTCAGATGGGGCTGGGGAGAAGTGGGTGTTGCCCCAGTTGGTTGCGGGCCCCTTTAAGATCCTGCACTGTGACAGTTGGACCCAGTGTCGGAATGACTGGGCCATTGCTCTCGCTGCCTTGTCCTGGGCCTCCATGTCTTGGTGGACTAGTCAGGAGGCCGCCCATGACAGGGTGTCTTGCCTGTAGGGGCAGCTTTTTCCTCAGCGCCCTCTGCGCACTTGGTTCACTGATTAATAGACACTTGAGGAATTGCAGGGAGGCGTTTAACATGCATCAGATCCTGTCACTGGCAGAGAAAGTGATTCACTGAGCTGGCTCTCCGCTGTCTGCGTCTCTCCCCGCAGCACAGCTTGACACTGGGGAGTGGAGCCTGGATCTGAAAAGTGCAGTTTCAATGTGTGATTCAGAGTCAGTGGTGTGCAGCTGCTCCTGACATAGGGGTGCTCGTGAGAAGTGGTGCATCCAGGGGCTTTTGTGCTCCCATTTTCTCTGGTACCTTAGTCAAAAGTCTCGAAGTCGTTCTCTGTCAAAGATGGCGAGCAGATTTTGAGTGCTCCCCACTCCAGAGTTCTGCGGCCCTCAGGCAGAGATTTAGATGCTTGGTGATTTACCAGACCCTAATAAGAGCTTCTCTCTTAAGCCAGAAGTTTTCTCCTGCCTTGGAAATGTCAGGAACTTGTTTTGCCAGGTTGCCATCAAGATAATTGGTTCCCACTTTGGAGTCCAATTTGAGAGTCTCAGGGCATGGGGTTTGAATCCTGGCTCTGTCCCCTGCCTACACGTGTAATTGACCACAAATCTGATATTTTCTCTGATTCTCATATGTAGAACAGGCCTACTAAGGGTGCCTAAGGATTTCTAGGCGTGTGATGCTGCCTGCAGAGGGCCTGGACTCTCTGAGTGCTCACCAGCCCTATGGTAGTGATTGTGCCTCACGTGGGTCTTGATCCACTCTCCTGCCTCACACACTTGTGTAGTTTTTCTCTAGGGGGCGGGTTAGAGGAGGTCTTGGTAACTGACTGACCGACTGGCCAGACTGATCAGACACACCCACCTGTCACCAGATCAACAACTATGACTCATGGTCGCCCCATGTGTGACAGTGGAGTTGTAAGCCAGATTTTGGGGAAGTAGATAGCCAGGCCTTTCTTGTGAAGTATTTCTGGGTGGAACGGAGCAGATGACTTTTTCGTTAGCAACTGAGAACCTGAGCTGTGTGCACCCCTGAGGAACCGCTACACTAGAGTTCCCTCCTTGGTGCCAGGCACCATTTAGAGAATGTTTTTTAGAGAGTCTAAAGTCACATGATGGAGGAACCCTGGTGGCGTTGGGCAACTGGTAACTGCAAGGTTAGCAGTTGGAAGTCACCAGTTGCTTGGAGGGGCAAAGATGAGGTTTTCTTTTGGGGGGCATCACTGCCCTCTGGTGATCGTGGGAGCTACCCAACCTTGCCCCTGGAGAGCTGCTGCTGGATTTGAACTGCCAAGCCCGTGGGCCGCAGTCCCTCACTCAACCATTTACACCACCGGGGCTCGGCCCAAGATGAGGCTTTCTACTGTAGAGAATTACAGTCTCAAAAACCCACAGGGCAGTTCTCCTCTGTCCTGGAGGGTATGGAAGCACCCACTCGGTGGCAGCAAGTTGGATGCACAAGTTTGATTGAGAGCCACCTCCCTGTCTATGGGCAGTTCATTGGAGCCCAGCTCTCAATCCAAACCCCACTCCCCCCGCCTGAATTTGCTGCCTCTCCTCAGGCCACACATCTCTCCATTCCTGTCTCGACTCTCAAAAAAGAAGAAATTCCAAAGAAAACAATTCTGGAGTAAAGCTAGAA
>PVJH01045228.1:0-12517 GCA_004026705.1 Nesogale talazaci
TCCACTCCTATTTTTTTTGAAAATGAGTTTTGGAAACTCAAAGGTACAGTTCTACCCTGTGCTTTAAGGTCACTATGGGCCAGAATGGACTTAATGGCTGTGAGTTTGAGTTTAAGGGACTCTAATTCCTAACCAATGCTTGAATAGCTACAAAGATCTTTAAGGTCTTCAAATCTGTCAATGCAGAGTGATTGCTTGTGATCGATATGGATCTGTGACCTAATTTTTTGTTTAAAATATATTTTCGATGTTTAATTCTAATGAGAACTTCTTTAGCTGTATTCAAGTATATATTTTGTTTCATAAAAAATAAGATAGAATTCTACATGTATTTGCATTCCTAATCTAGACTTAGCAATTTCCTTGTGAAAATTTCATGAGGTCCTGTCTCTTTTACAACATGACTTCAATCAGGGGACACTCCTGGAGGTCAACAAACAGACCTTGAGCTATTTATAGCTTTTTATTTTGTTATTATTATTTATATTTCTTTTACATATACATATTGGACATTGGAGGTTTTTTGTTGTTATCATTGTTTTATTTTCTTTGGTTACTTCATCTTAAGATGCCTTGTTTTTTGTATATATTGTTCTCTGTAGGTCTATCTAGATAAGATAGGCTGGTTGAACAGTCTAGAGGAGAAAACAACAGGGCTGAAGGTTCCGTGGGGATATGGGAGGTGGGGAGGTGGGCAAAAGGAGGTGGTGTTGACCAACCCAGGGATAAGAGAACAACAAATGATTCAAAACCAGTGACAAGGTGGGTGTGAGAGGCCTGAAAGGGATTGATCAATAGTAATGTAACAGAGAGAAATTACTGAAACCCTAATGGAGACTGAGCATGATAGTGGGACAAGAGGAAAGTAAAAGGAAATAGAGAAAAGAACTGGGAGGTAAAAGGAATTTATCGAAGTCTCAATATAGGCATGTAAATAGGTGAATAAACAGATATGATGGGGAAATAGATCTATGTGCATATACTTATAGGATTAGAATTAAGACAGAGGATGGGCATTGAACCGCCACTCAAGTACTTCCTTAATGCAAGAACACTTTGTTGTTCCATTAAACTGGCAGTCTATGCTGCTCACCTTCTCAATACATTCACTGAAGACAAATGTGTGCATAAGCAAAAGTGGTGAGGAAAGTTGATGGTGCCCAGCTATCAAAAGATATAGTTTCTGAGATCTTAGAAGCTTGAAAGTAAACAAATAGCTTAGAAGCAACAAAGCCCATATGTAAGAAGCACACCATTCTGTGTGACCACAAGGTGTCAAAGGGATCAGGCATCAAAGAACTAAAAATTATATCGTTATAAATGAGGGAGAGTACAGATTGTGGACCCAAAGCCCATCAGTAGGTGAAGGGACATCCTCTTACAGAGTGGTCACAGGGAGGAGAAGAGTCAGTCAGGGTACAGTGTAGCAACAATGATATATGCAACTTTCCTTTAATTCTTAAGTGCTTCCTCCCACCCACTATCCTGATCCCAATTCTACCTTAAAAATCCAGCTAGACCAGGGGATGTACACTGGTACAGATAGGAGCCTGAAACATGGGAAATTCAGGACACATGATCCCTTCAGAACCAGTGGTGAGAGTGGTGATGGAGGCTGGAGGGAAGGGGGAGTAGAAAGGGGGAACCAATTGTAGGGTCTACAACCTCCTCCCTGGGGTATGGACAACAGGGAAGTGGGTGAAAGGACACATCAGACAGTGTATGATATGATAAAATAATGATAAATTGTAAATTATTAAGGGTTGTTGAGAGAGAGAGAATGGGGAAGGAGGGGGATTATCGGGAGCTGATACCAAGGGCCTAAATAGAAAGAGGGTGTTTCCAGAATGTTGAAGACAACAAATGTAGAAATGTGGTCTGCATACAAGAGATGTATGTATTGATCGTGATAAGAGTTGCATGAGCCCCCCAATAAAATTATTTTTTAATAAATAAAATAAACCTTTCAATCTGGGGGGATAAATAGACAGTACCGTGGACTGCCAAAAAACTAACACATCTCTGGTGAAAGGACAGCCAGAATGCTCTAAAATGAGAAAAGTCTGAGGAAACGGTCCCCTTCTATGTTCATGCTATACGAAATCTTATCAGCTTGAATTTTAAACAAGAAGTTTTCTTTTTTCTGTTTCACTTTGTTCTGAGAGCTTGCTGAGTCTACACTTCTGCTTTTAAATCAAGTTTAATCTTTATTCCAGGTAATCTTTATCTCAAACTATCTAAAAATCTGTTATCTTAAAATAAAAAGCTACTTGTATCTCATTTGAAATCTGGGCTTTAATAGTTATGTTACATAAAAGATAGGTTAATTTATTTGAAAAAGAAACATTGTTCATTTTAATTGGTCAAATAAACAAACAAAAAAAAAACCCACCGTGACTAATTGAAGTTTCCAGGGTTAATCAAGATATTGCCTTTGGGGTTTAACAATTCCTTGCACACACTCTATTCTACAGAGCCATCACACTTTATCTATGATAACCAAAAAGAAATTGTACAGGGGAGACTCTTATGGACTCAGGCATTAACAACGACTTACAAATGGTTCACATATCCCAGATACAAATTTGTTCCCAGGGTAGAATGTATTTTGTTATAGTTATTCCAGGGTATTCAGGCAAGTGAAAGTAAATTAACAAAATTCTGTGCAGCTCTAAGAGTTTTGTAGCAGTAAAGGTATTGCACAAGAGGGCAGTGTGTTAACATTCTGCAATAGTAGATAGTCTCACAGCCTCAGCATGAATTGCAATTCACAATTACAAGTACTATAATTAAGCACCCATCATAAGTTAAATTAATCACATAAAGGTGTTTTTGTTTTTACATATTGATTTCTTTTAAAGCATGCTGAATAAACAGGGATTAGTCAAGCATTTTTGCTTTCAAAATATGAGACCAGTGCAATCTTATAGTTTGTTGGTAATATATTCTTTCAGAAAGTTACACCTGCCCTGCTAAACAATATAATTAGTATATTTTAAAACTAGCAAATCTGCACAAATTTTGAACTAACTTAATATGACTCAAAATGTGTGAGGCTGGGTTTCTCTGAGAAACAAAACTGGTGACGATTAAATATGTTTAAGAAAGACCTTTATATCAAGAAGTAATTTTGCTAGGTCAAGTCGCATAGGGCACTGGGGCTTTGAATACTACAGCACATTCCAAATACCATGCCAGAGGGATTCATTTTGAAAACTCCAATAGGTGAACTGGACTCTACTTCACACATATCTGTAACCTGAGGACTTGAGACTGAAAATGCCTGGTGTTTAAGGAACTGAAGACAGCTAGAGTGAGAGCATTAAATCTTGGTAAAAGGACAAACATGACTTAGCACTCCAAGGTAATTTAGGTCTATATCATTCCTGTAGACTGGTGATTGATGTTGTCAGGAAATATTATTTTTGTTTCTTTGTTTTTTTGTTTTTTTTGGGGGGGGGGGGGCCATCACTGCCTCTGGTGGTCATGGGAGCTACCTAGCGCTACTCCTGAGAGCTGCCGCGGGATTGAAGCACTAAGCCTGCAGGCCGCAGTCCTGCACTCAACCACTGATGCCACCGGGGCTCAGCCAGGGAATATTATTGTAAATTTTGCTTGACAGACAACTACCATTTGTTTGTGTAAATAGCATCAACCCCATGAGAATTTATTCTTTTTTTTACAACTTTATTTTTTATTCTATTTTTTAATTAAAAATCATTTTACTGGGGGCTTATACATCATTTTTCTAATACATAAATAAACATATGGTGGCAAACACCCTCACACATCGGCTGCTGTCATCATTCTCCAAACATCCACCTTTTCCCCACGAGCCCTTGGTATCAGCTTCTCCAACCCCTCCCCTCTTCTCCTCCTCTCCCTCCCCCATCAACCCTCAATATTTTATAAATTATTATTGTTCTGTCATTTCTTATCCTGCCTGACACCTCCCTCAACCCACTCCCCAGATGCCCGTCTTCCAGACAGGTCATATGTAGATCCTTGCAGTTGGTTCTGTCTCTCTACCCCACCTTCTCTCCAAACATCCAGTAGTTCCAATCTAACCACCGGCCTGAAGGGGCTCACCTATCCTGATTTCCCCATATCTCCAGCTTCCCTCTCCACGAGTGTACCTTCTCCAGTCCATCCAGATTTGCAAGGTAGAGTTGGAACCATGATGGTTAGCGGGCAGGAAGACCTCAGAAACTAGAGAAAACTTGTATGCATCATCACTGCCTGGCTATACTTTGACTAGTCTGTCTCCTTCCCGTGGCTCCCTTGTAAAGGGGTGACCAATTAACCACCAGTGGGCCTAGGTCTCTACCCTGCTCCTCCCCTCACTCGTAATGAAGTGATTACTGTTCTTTGATGCTCGATATCTGCTCCTTTTGGCCCCTCTTGATCACACTTGCTGGTGTGCTTCTTCCCTGTGGACTTTGCTGAATGGCGACTCGGTTATCTTCAAGTCTTTGAGACTCTAGACATTCAATCATTTGGTAGCTGGGCACCATCATTTCTTCTACTCTGTTTGCCTCTGTATCCATTGGTCTTCAGCGATATCGGGAGTTAATTGGTCCATTGGTTTTGATTTTTGTTCTTTGATGCCTGATTGTTTTAGCACCTCATGATCACCCAGGCAAGTGAGCTTCCTTTATGATGAGTTTTGTTGCTCCTGAGCTAGATGACTGCTTGACCCCAGATGCTATATCTTTTGATAGCTGAGCACCATCAGCTTTCTTCACCACTCTTGCTCATGCTCCCACATGTCCTCAGTGGGCACCTTGGGGATGTGTGCACCCAGTGATATGTGTTTCCCCCCCTTCTCCCCCCCCACCCTGGTTTGATGTCTATTGCCTACATCTTTCACCACCATGTAGCCACGCTAGCTGTTGTGCTTCTTCTGTGTGGGTGTGGTCTCTTCTCAAGTAGATGGTCTATTGTTTATCTTTAAGCTTTTAAGACCCCAGACGATATATCCTTTGATGGCTGAGCACCTTCGTCTTTCTTCACATTTGCTTATGCACCCATTTTACTTCAGTGATCATGTTGGGCCAGTGAGCCTCGAGGAATACCAGATTCATAGAACAAAGTGTTCTTGCATTGAGGGAGCACCAGGGTGAGGGCCCAAGGTCCATCTGCTGCCCTAATATTTGGCCTATTGATAGGTTCTTAAATTTATTCCCACCTTATAACAGATAGTTGTATTTATGTATGGACATACCTATGTTAGACCTCTGCAAGTGCCCTTTGCCTTCTAGCTCTTTCCTCTATTTCCTTCCATCTCCCTCCTGTCCCACCATCTTGTTCCACCTTCATTGGCGTTTCGGTGTTTCCTCATAGATTCATTGTCCTTGCTTAATCCAGACCAGGCCTCCCACACCCTCCTTTTCATTGATTCCAGACCATTTGTTGCTCCCCCATCCATGTGTTTGTCCACACCCCCTTTTCCTCCCCTCTCTCGTGCCCCCAGGAATCATTGTTTGCCCAGTCCTTTCTGTGGCGCATTGGATCTCCAGAGGGATGTGTTCCTCTGAATATCATGTGTCAGCATGGAGCTTGGACCAGCTCTCTTCCTCTTCCTTCCTTCTTGTCTTTGTCCCTGTGGGTGTGGGTGCTGGCCCCTCCCCCAACCTGTTCTATGCCACTCCAACTTCTAGGGATGGAGTTCATCTGACTCTGGTTGTGTCGGGCTCTGTAGCTCTCTCTCTTTTCTTGCATCCTTCCATGCATCCATGCTGTCCTCATGGTTGGGTGCTTCATGATAGGAACTGCTCGCCCACTCTGGTTTCTGTGGAGACAAGACCAGTACTACCCCCCTTGGTAGATTAGTGCTCCATTCCCTCTGTTATCTTTTCATTTTTGAACTCCCTTGTATCTCCATATCCCCTCTACCCCTAATCCTTCTCTGATTACTGTGTTGCACCCAAAGTGTACCTCCCTGGGTTTGGTCCTCTCTCCTCCCCTTACCCTACTCCTTGGACCAACTGTTATGGTATAGGAGTTTTCTTTTTTATACTCACCATACTGTTTCTACTTACCTCAGAGAGCTCATGCAGTACTTCTCCTTTTGTGCTTGACTGACTTCGCTTAGCATAATTTCCTCCAGTTCTTCCCACGCAGAGATGTGTTTCGAGTGCTTATCCGAAACACATAGTGAGGCATAGTGCTCCATTGTGTGTATGTGCCAGAGTTTGCTGATCCATTCATATACTGATGGAAATTTAGATTGCTTCCAAGTCTTTGCGATTGTGAATTGTGCTGCAATAAACATTGGTGGGCATACCACTGGCTGTGGTTTATTTCTTGCCTTTTCTGTGTATATACCCAATAGTGGGATAGCTGGATCGTAGGGTAGCTCAACTTCCATTTTCATTAAATATCACCAGACTGCTTTCCACAGTGGCTGTACATATCTACGCGACCAACAACAATGTAGAAGTGTTCCTATTTCACCACATCCCCTCCAACATTTGTTGCACTCTGATTTTCTGATCTGGGCTAGCCTCAAGGGTATTAGATGATATCTCATGGTTGTTTTGATTTGCATTTCTCTGATGGTTAGTGAGCAAGAGCATTTTCTCATATGTTCATTGGCCATGTGGACCTCCTCCCTAGTGAAACTTCTTTACAGTTCTTTTCCCCATTTCTTCTTAGGGTTATTTGTTTTCATCTTCTTGCGTGAGATGAGGGTATTGTAGATTTTTGTAATAAGCCCTTTGTCTGTTGTATCATTGCTAAACATTCTCTCCCAGTCTGTGGGTTGCCTGGCTACCCTCTTGGTAATGTCCTTTGATGCACACATGTGTTTTATTATAAGTAAGTCCCATTTGTCAATTTCATGTTCCCCTGCATGTGTACCCTGTCCTATTGCAGTTAGCCTTTGTATTCCCTGGGTCAGGGTTCTTAGATTTCCCTCAATTCTCTCACTAATGGTTCTGATGGTTTGTGGTTTTACTTCCAGGTCCGTGATCCACCTCGAGTTTGTTCTTGTGCATGGGGTGAGGTAGAGATCCTGTTTCATTTTCTACGTGTAGATTTCCATTGTCTCCAGCACCATTTGTTAAATAGTGCATCACCCTCCCACTTGATGTTTTTGGGGCCCTTGTTGAAAATCAGTTGTCTATATGCTAATGGTTTTATTTCTGGGTTTTCTATTCTTTTCCATTGATCTGTGTATGTGTCATTATGCCAGTACCATGCTGTTTTGACCACTGTGGCTTTGTAGTAAGTGGGAAAGTTAGGTAAAGCCAGTCCTCCGACTGTGTTCTTATCCTTGAGACGATCCCTGTTAATTCTGGGATTTTTCCCTCTCCATATGAAGTTGTTTGTCAATTTTTCCAGTTCTCTGAAGAAGCTTGTTGGTATTTGGATCGGTATAGTGTTGAACTTATAAAGTGTCCTAGGTAGGATAGATATCTTTATTATATTGAGTCTCCCAATCCATGAGCATGGGATGTTCCTCCATTTGTGGAGGTCACTTTTCATTTCCTATAGTAGGGTTTTGTAGTTTTCCTTGTATAGGTCTTTTGTTTTTTTGGTTAGGTATATCTCTAGTTACTTCTATTTATTCTTGGCTATTGTGAATGGAACTGCTTTCTTGCTCTCCTCTTCTGTGCTCTTGTCAGATATGTAGAGCAGACCAATCGACTTCTGTTTGTTGATCTTGTATCCTGCCACTCTTCCATATTCCTCTATCACTGTTAGTACTCCAGATGTGGCGCTCTCGGGATTTGCAATGTACAGGATCATTTCATCAGCGAATAATGATAACTTGATCTCCTTTTCTCCCATTTGGATACCTTGGATGTCTTTTCATTGTTTTATGTTAGTTGCTAAGACCTCCAGTACTATATTGAATAGTAGTGGGGATAAGTGGCATCCTTGTCTAGTCTCCTTCTTCAGTGGGATTGATTTTAATCTTTATTCCATTGGCTATTATGTCAGCTGTTAGCTTCTCATAGATAGCGTGTATTAACTTGAGGAACAGTCCTTCTATTCCTATCTGTCTGAGTGTCTTGATTAGGAAAGGGTGCTGGATGTTGTCAAATGCTTTCTCTGCATCTATAGATATTATCATATGGCTCTTATGAGAATTTATTCTATACAAGTGAGTAATTCAGGTATTGTGATGTGCAGTTGGGCTACAGTGGTTTGGTCTCCCTCTCTCAACAGTGTTTTTAAAAATTATTACCAGGGACTAATGAATGATGGTATTAAACAAAGATTTCTATATTCCAGGGAGATGATTGATGAGTCTGTAACATAAATTAACAAAGAATTGTCTAAGGGGAGTCAAAGGCAGATAAACAACAACAACAACATGGATCCGGAATGGACTTGGGGTTTGCACTAAATCTTAGGTCTAATTTAAGAACAACTCATCCTTACATCTTGGCTCTGCTTGATACTCGATCTTAGGAAGGGAATAAAGAAGACATGGGTGCCATGGCAAAATATGGGGAAGAAATTAGATGGGGCCCAGCTATGAGATAAAATACCATGTGGGGTCTTTAAGGCTTGTTTCCAAACAAGCAACCATCTAAGTGAAATGTCTCTAAGTTTAGCAGGAAGAAGCACACCAACATCCATGACTCAAGGATGGTAAATCATATAATCCAAAAGAAAGGAGGGAATAGTATCAGAACTTAAATTGTGAAATTCTGGTTTGCAGAGACATGGGTGGCAATGGAAGCCCAAAACACATTTTGAGATCTACACATGAAATAAGTCTCTCTATCATATTGGAGAGATGGAAATAAATCCCTTACCAAACAGAATATCATTGAGATGATTATAGAAGATCAAAATGATAAACCTGACTTGAACAGTTAAAAACCTTGTCACTTAATCCACCATTGCGCCCTCAGATGAATGCGGACCCTGATCAGGTTTTCAGCATTGTCTGTGGGTTTTTCTGCCACTTTTTCATACTGGGGTTTATCTCTGATGTAATTTGTCGTTGTTGGTAGCCCTCTTGAAATTTTGTTGCGTGCTTTTTGTTTTTTGGTATATGAAACCCAGGATTGATGAACTTGTAGGGACAGTCAGTAGAATAAGGGGGTTGCGGGAGGAGAGTAAAACAGAATTTATACCAAGGAGTTCAAAAACTAAGAGAATGTTTTGAAATGGATTGTGGTAGCAATTGTACAATGCTTCTTGATATGATTGATCTATGGAATAATATCTGTATTAATTCTCCAAAAAATGATAAAAAAATTAAAAGAAGAAACAATTTAATATCAAGAAACCATGCCACCCTAGTCAAACCCATAGGTCCGTTCCAGCCAGAGCCCTACTCCTTTGACTATAGGCCAGTGAAGCAGAAAAGAGCAACAGGAAGCAGGGAGATCATAGTGCTAAGAACCCAAGATAGATGGAAACCTGATAGGGTTCCCACAGCTCCCAGGGTCATCAGTCCACATGGGACCACCTGGAGGCAGATGCAAATCTACGCAAGCAAGAAAGTGAAGAAAGAAAGAGAGAGGCCCCCACGTCTCCCATATAGAAAGGCCACACCCACAAGGAGGCATCACCAGGCTGGGACCTGATTGATAGACTGGATCTTACACTTTCATGCAGGTGCAATAAAATCTAACCACTGCAGGAAGTGACTGAAAACTTTTATCCTGATACTTAGTGTAAAGTGAGCAATTGTTATCTCTTCCCAGGCATTATTGCTTATAAAATATTTACCAACTGCCACACACAATAGTTTCCATCCCAATAAATGTCCCTTTTGCTTCGTCTATCACACTCTAATAGCAAGAAATTACAGCACTTCTACAGAGAAAAGTCAGTGTATCAGGCCATGTGGTCCACAGAAATAAAGAGAGAAACTGTTCACATATACTTGGGGAGTGGCCCACAACAGCTTCCCAGCTATCTTGTATCACTTACAGATTTAATTCTCGTTCTTAACTTTTGTTTCAAATCTGATTTGAATTATTTCAAATCCAGTTATACATGCTTCCATCACTTTCATCATACCAGGAAAGAAGGGAGAAGGGGAGAGAAAAAGGAGTACCAATTTACTTAGGTGCCCCTCCTCCCCCTCCCCCCTTCCCGACCACACACACACTCACAGAAAGCTTACTGCCTTAGAGTCTATGTCAATCATAGCGACCCTATAGGACAGGGGAGAACTGCCCTTGTCTGTGTCTGAGACTGACCCTCTTCTTTCTCCAACTCTACCCAGAAGAGATTAAATTTAAATGACTGTTTCCCATTTATCTCCAGGCCATAGTTGGTCCCAAAGCAGGAGATATCAAAATAGTAACCCCCATGCTAATTTTCTAGGTTTGTTCTTGTAAAACAAATCAAATAAAAAAGCATTTTACTGAATGTTAAAGTATAAGGTAAAACAAATCAGCTCCCTCCTCCCCCTCCCTGAGGAGGGCTCAGCTGGCTCTTTTGTTTACCCTCTCCTGCCAAGCAGCTCATCCCTCCCCAGATTTCACATTCTCTCCCCTGCCCCCTCCTCTCACCCAGTCATCTTTACTCACAGACAAATGTGTTTTTGAATGCTCCCATTTACCCAGCTCTCCAATATGAGAAGCAGCGCTTAGTTTTCACTGATTTATTTGCTGTCATAATTGGAGATTATTAAACTTTGAACTCAGGTTTCTTTATCTAAATGTTGTTAAGCAGTTCAAAAAATTTATGCATGATTCATTCTAAAAAAAATTGTTATTCATGATTGGATTTAGTAGTAGTTAGAGAAAAACAACGACAACGAAACCCAGCCCTAATCAGGTCAATTTCTGATTTGACTAAGAGAGCTACTCTCAACCACCTGTCTCCAACAGGGAAAGACAGCATTTCTCGTGCAAACATAATATACCCAGAGCCTCAAACATCTCTCATTTTCATTATGCAATAATCAATATATTCTACTGCTTATCAGTTTGTCTCGTGGACACTTGCATGTTGCTCTGAGGCTGGAAGCTATGCCGCCAATATTTCAAATACCAGCAGAACCACCGAGGGTGGACTCGCGTTTGTGGAGGTGCTGGATTCGAAGAATGAGTGGAAAGGAAAGCCTGGCAGTTTGCTTCCCAAATTTGCCAACGTAAAACTTGATCACCAATGTAAACAATATTGAACCGCAACACGCGAGCGTCTCATCAAACGCTAAAAGGGGCCCCTTCAGGGTGCCAGCACATGGATACTCATGCTACTGAGAATCGTTGATCAGAGTCGATAGCCCTGCGTTTCATTCTGTTCTGTAAGGGATCATTATGAGCTGGAACCAAATCAAGAGCAAGTAACAAGTACAAACACCATTCAATCCAAAAGCTGCCTCGCACAGACAAGGCTAGAGAATTCCCAGAGGCAAAAAAGCAAATGCTGGAAATAGATTTATGGGGAATGTAATTTATATGTTCAAGCACTAAAATGAGCAGTTGGAGAATTTTACTGTGTAGCTGAAAGTTTGATATATGTGTGTGAACTTATGTGTATGTATTCAGGGGTCCTCAAACTTTTTAAACAGGGGGCCAGTTCACTGTCCCTCAGCCTGTTGGGGGGCCAGACTATAGTTTAAAACAATAAAAAAACCTATGAGCAAATTCACTGAGGCGCCGACATGTGTCTGCTGCTAAGCAAGACAGCAGCGGAGGCAAAAACACCAAGTATTTCAGATAAATGCCCTCGGCAGGCTTCATGTGACATAAGGGCTGTAGTTTGAGGACCTCTGGATATGGCAGAAGTTCTCTACCTTGAAACTATAATATATGAAAATATAAACACTCATGAAATGTATGTACAGTGTACGAGAACATTAGGAAACCACACCGTAGATGTGAAGAATTGTCTCTGACACACAGAAAAAAATGGATGCAGAGCAGTAATGAGCCGAAAAGTTGTGTGAATCTGTAATAGAACAACGTGAACAGGTCTAAATGCAATGTGCTACAAATCCTAGGGTGAAAGTGGGAGGAAAATGGAGCAAAAGGGGGAGTTAAATAGAAAATAATCCAGAATTATCCCAAAATGATGAAAAACATCGTTGTAGCTCCAAGAAGTATTGAACTCTAAAATAAGTTCATCAAAAATTACTCCTAACCAATATTCATTTTTTAAAAAGGTAAAGAGAAAAGGCTTAAATAACAAACAAAAAATAGACCAAGCTCACTGCCAACTCACAGAGGTCCTCTAGGCCAGGGTTGAATTGCTCTGCTGATCCTTTACCTGTTCACGGGAGTAGAACGCCCCATTTTCCTCCTGCGGAGTGACCAGTTGTTTCAAACCGCTGGCCTTGTGGATCACAGGCCAATGCGTCATCTCCAGGGCGCCTCAAAGATGCGTTTTGTTCTAGAGGATGACAAGTAAGAGTGAGAGCTTCTTTCTCCGCAGAAATACTGGAAGCCAGAAGGGGACATGGAAAGAAGAGGAGTAAATATAGCCTAAAATCTAAATGCAGTAAAGATAATCTTCAAAAACTAACATGTACTTTCTCTTTTCTTCTGCTCTCCACCTAATTTATTGGAGGCAAATTTTTGGTAAACCCACCCAG
>PVJH01045229.1:0-12520 GCA_004026705.1 Nesogale talazaci
AATGCTCTATCTTTTGATAGCTGGGCCCTTCTGCTTTCTTCACCACCCTTGCTCATGCTCCTACATGTCTCAATGGGTACCTTGGGGATGTGTGCACACAGTGATATATGTTTGATTTGTTTCCTCTCCCCCCATTTGATGTCTATTGCCTAGACCTTTCACCACTTTCACCACCATCTGACCACGCTGGCTGTTGTGCTTCTTCTGTGTGGCTGTGGTCTCTTCTCAGGTAAATGGTCTAATGTTTATCTTCAGGCTTTCAAGATCCCAGACATATCCTTTGATGACTGGGCACCATCAGCTTTCTTCACCACATTTGCTTGTGCACCCATTTTACCTCAGTGATCGTGTTGGGCCAGTGAGCCTCGAAGAATGCCAGATTCATAGAACAAAGTGTTCTTGCATTGAAGGAGCACCAAGGTGAGGGCCCAAGGTCCACTTGCTACTCCAATATTTGGCCTATAGATATGTGAGCAAATTAAATTTTCAAAACACAATGTGGAGAATTAAAAAATTTTCAGGGATGGTTTGCCAGGACTAACAGGAATCGGAAAGAAGAGGAGACGCCTCCCCAGAGAGTTGCACCCTCGAGAGCCCACAGGCACAGTTCCACGCCCTCCCCGAGGGTCCTGCTGGGTGGAAATCCTCTCCGTGATTGCGCTGAGCGTGGAAGGGTTGGTTTTTCTTTTCGAACCCGTGACTGTATCTCGAAACTGACTGAAAAAGAGGGTGAACCAAGGAGCCCTCTCTGAACGATGAGGCTGCTGCTCCCCTGGCTCGGGGCTGCGTGGCTGGTGTGCACAGCTCTCTTCCACCTGACGGGCTGGACGCTCAGTCGGGACCCACCAGCAGCTCCCCCAGCAGCCCAGCCCTCCTATCTCCTCCAGTTTCGGTGCAGACACCCCCCGGGGATCGCTCGAGCCAGCCCGATGGCAGGGAACTTGGTTTTTGTTGTTGCTGCTGTTGTTTATACTCATAGAGCCTCGCTGCCATCGGGGGATACGGACTCAGCGGTTTATCTACAGGAAGGGCTCCCCACGTGTAACTCTCTACGGGAATATCTGGACTATAAATTATTAAATGAGGAAAAGCGTTGACAGGCTAAGTTACCTGGCCAACGTCACCAGGATCTAGCGGTGGAATCAGGATTTGAACCCAAGCTGCCTATTGCCAACTGCAGCGGCGCTGTCGGGGCACTGCGGAGCTTCCGGGCCCCGCCTCCTCCTGGGCGGAGCTTCAAGAAGCCCCGCCCCTCGCCCCGGTTCAGTCTGGGGCTCTTCAGTCCTCGGCTGGGCGGAACGTCAGACCCAGCGCCTTCTTTCTGAAATGCCATTTTTCTTCCCGTTGAAGCCACGTCTCCTATGAACAGGCTAATTCAAGTCTCCAGCTCAGGGGCAATCAAGGTCAGACCAATCCATCATGAATCTAGCATTCGCCTGGTTTGTCATATGTGTGTCCCCAATCCCTCCCCCTCCTATTTGTCCCTAGGTCGTCCCCCTCATTACTGTAATGCCTGTTAGTACAACCCCTTCCTGTGACGTGTATGCCTTTACCTGTAATCAGGGCCTTAGTGATAAATCCCTGTCGCTCCTCTGATTCCCGCCTTCCACATCTTCACGTCCGTGCTGAAATGATCATGCTACCGTGGAATGTGCCTGAGTCCTTTATTTCACGTTCTCTCTCTCTCTCTCTGTTATTCTCCATGACTTTACTATGACTGCTGTACAATTGTGCCTGCCAGGTCTGTGCTGACTCCTGTGCTGTCATCTGACTCCTCTGACACAACTCCTTCCTGTAATACACGTGCTTACCCATGCCTGAGATTATATAAGCCTGTGAGAGAATCCATTCCTCCCTCTCTCTGGTTCCGGGCTCCGTGGGGAGAGGTGACTCCTTGCAGGTCCTGTCTGGTGCCTCTTTGATTTACCCCTCCACTGCACACCTGCCCCGGAGGGCCCCATGTGGGCGGCTCCCACAGCTCATGTGCAGACAGAGTGCTGATGGGACCAGTGCTTTCAGGGAGGCGATCTCTAAGCTTCTGGCCTCCCACCTTGTGCTGCCAGACAGCCTCTAACGTCCGCCATGTCCTCGGGGGAGACAAAGCTGGGGAGAAGTCTTTTGATATCCCCACAGGGTTGTATTAGAGGCATACACATAGCAGGAAGGGGACCAGCTGGAGGGGTACATGCAACAGGAAGGGGAGGTACGAGAGACATCCATGTGACTGCAAGGCACCTATGTAACAAGATGGGTGGTTTCTAGAGTCAAGATGGCAGCCTAGCCTTGGCCTTGACCTTGGGTGTCTCTGAGCTGTCTCCAGGGGAACAGTCTATGATCCCAGGAGGAGGGAGTGAGCCCTACTTCAGGTGGGACGGACAATAGGGTCTGATTGCTCTCCAAGGCAGACAAACTTTAGGCGAGTAGCCTTCCAGCAGTTGACCTTCAAGGGTCTGTGGGAGCAGGACTAGCATTATGGGGGGACATCGTGGGGCAGAACGTCGACTTAGGAGAATGTGACTGGAACACACCTCTAACCTACGAACATGAAGGTCTTCCTCCGGGGGAGGGAGCCCCAGCCTCCCAGAGGCCTTAACATAGGAACTTAGGGAATTTGCTCGCATAGTCTTTTCTCAGTTGTAATCCCCACAATTAAAGATGGAGAAACTCTGCCCGGACAGAAAGGGACCTCTGGAATATCATCCTAGTGACCCTGCAGGACAGGCCCTGAGGGTTTCCGAAGCAATTGGGTTTCTGGAGGAGTTTGCTTCAGTTCTTGCTTTCGAAACACTGAAAGTATTCCCACGACAGGAGCACTTTCGTAGATTCAAGTGTTTGCTTTTTTTTTAAGGTGAGAAAGGAAAGTTGCAGGTATTCCAGTCTCCAAAGGGTATATGCTATTTGTGAGGGGACTATGCCGACAGTTTGCGGCCCAGTGACAAAAACCATGTGGAGAGAGAACCAGACCAGGAAACCACTCCAGCGGAACCAGGAGATCCCCAGAGCCAAGAGCAAGCAGGCCCAGAGGGCCAGCAGGGCTTCGGCTTTGCACAGAAGAGACTCCCTGCCTCCTCTTGCAGAGCACAGGGGAATAAGAGAGAGACCAGAAAGAGCTTGCGGCTGCTTTTATTCCCTCTCAGCCCCACTGGCTGGGGAGGCGGGGTCGAGGGCATTGGCCTACCTCATTGGCTGTGATGTCACACAGTGCCTAGCATTGTGTGTGGACCCATACGTGGCATTGGATTTTCCCTAATTAGGGTGCTTGATTTATTCCAACCCCTTTATTATGTCACGGATAGCTCAGTCTTATTTAGCATAGGCATGGGAAGACAACCCCCCCTTTTTTTGGGAGGGGGGCATCACTGCTCTCCGGTGGTGGGAGTAGGAGGCCCAGCCCCACTGCTGGAATTGAACCTCCGTCCCAGTGGGCCGCAGTCCTGTGCACAACCACTACGCCACCAGGGCTCAGCCCAACAACCCCCCTTTTATTCCTCTTTAGTGACCTGTCAAGGCTAAACATCTTTACAGGAGCAGAAAGCCTCCACTTTCTCCTAAAGAGTGTCTGGTGGGTTTGAACTGCCCGTCTGTGGTCAGCAGCCAAAACACAACCCACTACACCATGATAGTGGGACTCTGGGAGTTAGAATTGACCAGAGGAGAGTGATTTGGTTTAGGGGCGGGGGTGAGGGAGGGGAGGATTATGCAACGCTATTTATTGTGAGTTCCATGGTAGTAATCTCACCTGCTAACTGGAGACCAGGATCAAGTCCCCGGCAAGGCACCACCCATCTGGCAGGGGAGTTCGTGTGTCTGTGGTGCTGAGCATGCTCAGTGGGGCTTCTAGACGAAGACAAATTAAGAGCGCCACTGCCTCGCGCCAGCCAATAGAAAGCCCATGCTGCACCGGAGGTTGACTGACCCGGACTGGAGCTGCATATCCTTCCGTGCGACCCCATGGTAGTGACAAGAATGTGGGCTGTGTCAGTCTGGGTAGACTAGAGAAACAAATCTCATAGACACGCATATGGATGCAAGAAAAGGGTTTCTATACAAGAGGAATAGAACACTGACAAAGAGCATCCCAACCCAGTCCAGTTCAAAGTCATAAGTCCGACATTAGCCCATATGCCTGATACCAGTCTATAATGTCTCCTTCCGACTCACAAAGTCACAGGTCAGTGGGTGCAGAGTCCCGGCACTGGCAGGGGTCTCCACATGGCTCCTCGCTTCCAGGGCTCAGCGTCCATCAACAGCATCTACTGATGGCAGAAGCAACTCAGCACTGGCAGAGGTCTCCATGTGGCTTCTCCAGCTTCAGAGGACTGACTCCATCAAGGCAAAGTCGTGTGACTTCTCCGGCTCCTCAGACACTGCCATCTTACCTTGTCCATGATTAATCATCTCTCAGACTAACTCTCAACAACTAGGGAGATAGCTTCTCCTCTCCATGAGGGAAAGATCACAAAATTTCACAGAAGTCTCAGGAGAAAGCCATGCCCACACGGAGGCCTCATTGGCTACTCAATGGCTATGTCCAGATTAACAGGCCAGACTCCACCCCTACGTCTCAATCATGAAATTAACATACGCACATGACTGCCACATGGGCCCTTCAGGATAAGGCACCTCACCTGGGGCAGGTAGATATGTGTGTTAGTCCGGGTAAACTAGAGGAACAAATTTATAAACACGCATATGGATATAAGGGAATGGTTTCTATACAAGAGGAATGGAAAATTGGGAAAGCATCCCAACCCAGTCTAGAAAGTCTCCATCCGACTCACACAGCACATACAATGACACCCGGACAATCACAGGCCAGTGGGTGCAGAGTCAAGCGGAAGCAATAGACCCATCCCGGTGCTGGCAGGGGTCTCTCCAAGGCTCCTCCCTTCCAGGGCTCAGGGTCCATGAATAGCACCCACTGGCGGTAGAAGCATCTCAGCGCTGGCGGGGGTCTCTCTGTGGCTTCCCAAGCATCTCAGCCCTAGCAGGAGGAGTCTCCACGTGGCTTCTCCAACCCCAGCGGTCTGTCTCTAGCAGGGTAAGCCCGTACGGCTTCTTTCCAGCTCCTTCAATGCCTAGGACTCAGGGTCTATGTTGCCATCTTGTCTAGTCAGTCGAGAATCCCAAGGGACTGAGTATTGTCTCTCACCTCCAATTAGGAAATACTCCAGACTTCCCAGAATTCTCAGGAGAAAGCCATGTCCACACAGAGGCCTCATTGGCTTTCTCCAGCTTGACAGGCCAGCCTCCACCCCTCCACTCCCAGTGCTGAAACTGACACAGATCGGTGACTGCCACAATACGACCAGATGGATTTCAACCACGTCCTGGCTAGAGGAGGACCAGATTGGTCTGTGTTGAACAAGATTCACCTCCCAGGCATTTGGACACTGGGCACTGTTTTATGAGGTTCCCGCTCAGATCTGTGGGTTACATACTGGACTGCTGATCACAAGGTCAGTGGTTTGAACGCACCGACTGCTCCGCAAGAGAAAGAGGAGGCCTGCTCCCCTGTGAAGTTGTGCAGCCTTGAAAACTCTCAGAAGCACTTAGGCTCTGCCCTCTGGTGTCTCTGTGAGCCAGAATTGACCCTGTGGCAGCAGTGAAAAAGTCAACCTGGGACCCCAAGAGACACCCCTTTTCTATTACTAAGGGCAAAGAAAAAGGGTTTGTTTTGTCACCCCCCCCCCAAAGGAAAGTGATAGGAAATGAGCTTTCCTAGGAGCTGAGCGAATCAAGCCACCCATGCAGAAAGTTCTAGATGCTAATAAGGGGCCAGGGACAGAGGAAGCCTAACCCACAGCCCTCATCCAAACAGTGGAACCCAGACTCAAACCAGGCAGTAGGCCCTCACCCCAACCAGTTGCTGGTGTTGCTGGGTGCCCCTGAGGGGTTTCTGACCACAGTGACCCCATGGGACAGGGTAGGTGATGTGTGAGGTTGCGTGGACTAGAGAAACACCCACTGACACAAATATAGGAGAAATATATATATATATATAATACATGCATATATACATGTAGGAGAAATATATATATATAATACATGCATACACACATATATACACATATATTCATTTTATTGGGGACCTTTGCAGCTCTTGTCACAATGCATACTTGCTTGCATCAGGAGAACTCGTATATATGCTGCCTTCATTCTTTTCTAGACATTTCCTTTCTATTGAGCCCTTGGTGTCTGCTCCTCTTTTTCTTTCCCCCTAGCTCACCGCCCCCAGCCTCATAACTCCTTGATTGATATATTGTTAATTTCATCTCTCACACTGGCTGCTATCTCCCTTCCCCCAGGAGAGGGGTGTATGGAAATGTGATTGGTTCCCATGTTCTCCCTCCCTCTCGCCCTCTTCCCCCTACCCTTCTGGTATCGCTAGTCTCACTCCTGTTCCTGGGTTCCGTGGGCCTTATCTGTACCTGTGCACATGCTCCGCTCTAGTCTGTATTAAGAAACAGCACTGGGGTCATGGTAGTGGGGGGTGAGGAAGCCTCAAGGAACCAGAAGGATAGCGTGTGTTTCGCCGATGCTTAGGCACCCTGGTGACTCGTCCCTTCCCTGTGGACCCTGAGTGGGGAGATTGTTCCACTGTCTACAGGTGGGCTTTGGATCTCTGCCTTATATTAAAAATTAATATATTAAAAGCTTTTTATTAAGAAGTAATTATATAGGGGCTGAGCCCCAGTGGCGTAGTGGTTGTGCGCGGGACTGCGGCCCACTGGGACGGAGGTTCAATTCCAGCAGTGGGCCTGGGCCTCCTACTCCCACCACCGGAGAGCAGTGATGCCCAAAACAAACAAACAAACAAAAAGAGGTAATTATATAGGGAGCAAACAGCCCAACCCAGTCCAGATCAAGTCCATAAGTCAGATTCTAGTCCATCAATCCCTTTTCTGAGTCACGCAGCCACAGGCGATGCTGCAGAGTGTGGAGGACCACAGACCAGTGGGTGTGAAGCCTTGTGGATCCAGTGGTGGTGGACCCATCTCCAGGGCTCGGGCCAGGCCTCAGCAGCCAAACTGAAGCAGAATCTTGGCTGTGGTTGGAAATAAAAGAAAGAAAGAAATTGTTCACTGAGGCTGGATAAGTAAACAGAAGTAAGCCTATGCTTACTCTGCTTACTGGGTAATCAAACGTTCTTCCAAACCATATGGTTACCACTGCCTGTGGGGCGGGGTGGGCATATTAACCTTTACAGATCCTGTTGAGTGATACAGTGTGATGCAATGGATCTGAATATCTTCCTGTGTTTTTGCAACACACTTAGCATTTTCATGTAAATGATGTGCCGCCTCTAATGTTGTTTGTTGTCAGCTGGTACTGTAGTTTCACATAGTTTCTTTTTTCTTCTAAGTGGCAGTTTCATGGGTATAGCAATTTCCTCTCTTCCTTCCTTCCTCCTTCCTTCCTTCCTTCCTTCCTTCCTTCCTTCCTTCCTTCCTTCCTTTCTTTCTTCTACTTTGTTGTTTTTTGGGGGGGGTATCACTGCCCACTGGTGGGAGTAGGAAGCCCAGCCTTGCTCCTGGAGAGCTGCTGCTGGATTTGAACTGCCAACCCAGTGGGCTGCAGTCCCGCACACAACCACTACGCCACCAGGGCTCAGCCCTCTGCTTTGTTGTTTTAGTGGCCCAGAGGACACTATTGAATCTCAGTTGTGAGATCTGAGATAGGCTGTAGCTCATGAAAAGAATCAGAATACATGTGAGGCTATCAAAATCATGCTAAGCCCGTCACTCTTCCCACTGCTTACCCAGAGTCCTTTGTAATGCCCTGGTCATAACTCTCTCCCCATTGGATTTGAATTATTGATTGACTGGCTTTGTCGAGGCCCCCTGGGTTCCTCAAGGGCAGGCCGTGTTTCCATTTAAAGAAGAGAAAATGCTTGTGTACTCAGCAGATGCTTATTTTTCTATTTGCTCACTTTATAATCATAAACCGGAGGGCAGTTGTTCCTGGGTGAGGCGGGGGTGTGTGTGGTGTGTACACGTGTGCACAGGCATGACCGCTATGTGTCAGCGTGGGTGTGTTAGCATGTGAGGTTGGGGAGAAGGGTAGGGGCAGTGGCTCAAGGACGTGGCTGTGACTCTGAGGGTGGGATTCAGGGAGAGCCTCTGGGACTGTGGCTCGAACATGCACACCTCTCACCCCCCCCACACACTGAGAACTGGTGGCCCCCCATGGCTGCCTGTGAAGAGGGGCGTTTGGCCCCAGCCCATGCGTGGTCCTGGATGGAGGATGGCATGTGCTCATGGTCCTGAGCTTCGGGCCATGGGCAGTGGTGGCCCTGGGGGTCCCTGGCTCTGTCTCCCCACCTGGTGTCCACAGCCCTGCTTGAAGGTCGCCTGGGTAGGTGGCACTCAGGGCGCTGGGTGAGATGGTGCTTCCTACGTGGCTCCATCCCTGCGTCCCTGGCCACTGCAGAGCTGGAGGCAGGGACTCTGTGGCCCTGAAGTCAAGGAGGCTGGCTGGGAAGTGGGCAGCTGCAGATTAGATTGGACGGGATCAGGGGAAGGAAAAGAGAGGGAAGATATCCAGGCCTGGCAGGCTCTGCGGATCGCCCTAAGAATAAGCATAATCGTGCTCGTGTACTGAACACCTAGCCAGGGCCGGGCACTGTAGGTTTGTGCTCATGTGATAATATGAATTTAACATTAGCTGCGACTATGAATAAACCATGACTGCTATGGGATTGTCCCTGGTGTTGATGGATCCTATTTTATGACAGTCATTCGAGAGGACCTCATGTCGCTCATCCCACTGGAGGGGTGGAGAAACTGAAGTTCAGAGAGGTGAGCTCACTTGCCACAGGTCACTCAGCAGACAGGTGGCAGGCTTGGGACGTGAACTCACCTCAGAGGCTTCTGGGCTTGTAACCACTGCGCTGACCAGGACAAGGTGGGAGCCAAGAGACCCAGTTCCAGTAACTGGCAGGGGGGTGGGGCGGGAGGCTTGTGGACACTGCTGCTGCTGTAGTTCTAGTTTAGGTGCATGGAGCCCTCACGATGCGCCACGCTCTGTCCTGGGGGAAATAATGGTGGCAGCTGGTGAGGGGCCCCGACCAAGGGCCCGGCCCTCCTCTAAGGACTGTGCTAGGGATTCAGTCACTGGCCTCCAGGAGGCCCCAAATCAAACCAAAGTCCCTGCCATTGAAGCGATGCCACCCTGGAGGACAGAGGTTGGAACTGCCCTGGGGATTTCCAGGCTTCGTCTTTCTCCCGAGGAGCGGCTGGTGGTTTCAAACCGCTGACCTAGCAGTTAGCCTCACAAGTTACCACTGCAGCCTCAGGACTCCTTTCCAAGAGGAAAGGGGAGTAGAGAACTGTCAAAACATTCCTCTCGTGGGGCTGGGACTTAAACCCAGGCAGTCGGCTTCCAGCGGCTCTTCTCTGAACCATACAAACCAAACCCACGCCACGGAGTCCATTCCGACCCCCAGCGGCCCTGGAAGGCAGGGCAGGGCAGGGCTGCGTTGAGCCTTCGGGAGCTGGGGGTCTTCCCAGGAGCAGACAATGTGGGAAAGGAAAACTAAACAGCGAAGGATCCAGCCAGTTGGCCAATCCTTATGTCTTCATGCTAACAAATAATTCTTTTTGGAAATTCTTCTTGGTCAAGAGTGGACAGCCTCCTCCTCCTCTCATCAAGCAGTTGGTATTTGCAAATGCCGGTCCAGTGGTTGGCAGCCAGTGCGTAACCCAGCCCACGGCCAGCGCGCCTACAGCCGCAGGACGCCACTGTAATCATCTCTGACCCCATTAGATAGACAGGAAACCGAGGCTCAGGTTCGCCCTCGTTCACGGGGCCCCTGTGCCTCTGATTGGCACAGACACTCTTGACCCCTGGTCTTGTCTCCAGCAGGCCGGGGAGGCTCCACTAGCCTCTGGGTCCCTGTCCATCCCTGGGGTCCTCAACCTGGGGTCCCCTTCCTGTGAGGCCCCTTAATCTTGCCTTTGTTCTTTTCTGCCTGCTCACGGTGTGACACAAACGAAGTCTGCTTGTTTGTTTGTTTCTCCTTATCCCTTGTGTTGCCTTGTTGTTCTGCACAAAAGCTTGTACATTTCACACAGTTCAACATGGCCACCGTGTACAGCATAGATTTCTCATCTCAGTTCAGAATTTCTCCTAGCTGCCAGGAAGTATGTGTGTGGGGGGGTGGGGGGGGGAGGTCTCCTCTACTCACCCCCACCCTCCCTAAGAGTTTTCCTTTGGAAGCTGTGCCGGGGGCAGAGAGGGAAGGAGAGGGACCATGTTTACTTGCCAAACTGTAAGTACTTTGGGGCGGTCAGTGCTCTTTATACATTAGGGAGGAAATGAGACGTTCTACTCCCAGAAAGACTTAGCTGAGCCCTGGTGGCATAGTGGTTGTGTGCGGGACTGCAGCCCACAGGGTTGGTGGTTCAAATCCAGCAGCAGCTCTCCAGGAGCAAGGCTGGGCCTCCTTCTCCTGGGCTGGGCAGTGATGCAGAGAAAAAAAAAAAGTGTGTGGGACACTTACGGGGGCAGTGGTAGCCTGTCTTAGAGGGTCGCTGTGAGTCGATGGCGGTGGGTTTCTTGTCACCCAGGCACCAGGGGCACCTGTAGGGCAGAGTGGAACTGCCCGGTGGGTGTCCGAGGCTGGAACTCTCTCCAGGAGTAGAAAGCCTATCTTTCTCCTAAGAAGCAGCAGGTGGTTTCAAACCGTCAACCTCCCTCAGCTAGATGGCAGCCGGCGGCGGTGGTTGTGTCCTCTTTGTACAGTGTCACCATTAGCTCTGGTGGCATAGCCAGGGACAGGCTGGGCCGCGAAGGGCAAGATGGGCAGTTCAAACCCACCAACTGCTCAGAGGGAGAAAGACGAGGCTGTCTGCTCCCACAAAGGTTCCCAGACTCAGGAAAGCACAGGGAATGAACTCACCATTGGAATGGAATGGCGGTGGGGGGTGGGGGTGCTTGGAGCCCTCAATGCTGTGAGCCTCTGCCCCCCCCACCCCGGGCCTTTTGTGTATTGCCTTGCAGGGGTTTGGAAGAGCCGTGCAGGAAGGACCATCTTGTTCTGCTCAGATCCTGGCCTCCCAAACTTGCTGAGGTGCGGGATACCGAACCATCTCTCTCCTGTCCTCTCGTCTCCCACCTCCACGTGGACCACCGAGAGGAGCTGAGGTGAGCATGCTACCATGAACTGTGTCTGGCTTCTTTATTCTACTTTCTCTCTCTCTCATCTCTCCTATTTCTCTACGACTTTACTATAATCTTTATCAATCTTAACCACACGATTGCGCCTGCCAAACACACGATTAGTAGTGCAGGCCTGGTTAACCCCACCCTACCCCACCCCAGTTAGGACGCTCCCAGGCTCCTCCCCTGTCTCATCACACCCTCCCCATCGGTCTCCCCAGCTCCCTGCTCTGGGACACCCCTCACCCCCAGTCTTTCTCTGACTGGTGACGGTGGCAAGTGGAGTGTCGGATTCCCCCTGCCTTCATAGCGCAGTGTTTTATTAGCCCCTCCGCTCCCTTCTGGGCGCTCTGTGGCCTGTCACACTGAGACTGCGCCCGCTGGTTCATCGCCGCCCTCTGGACCCCGGCGTCGAGGGCAAAGGAGAGCGGTTCTGGCGGTCCATCTTCCGGGCGTCGACAGCCTTGCCTTTATCTCGCAGAGCGGCCGCTGGGTCTGAACTGCTGACTTTGAGACCAGCAGCCCGAACACCGCGGCTCCTTCGTGTCCACGATTATGAAAACGCGCCCGTCTTGTATTTATCTCATCCCTCGGCTGCAGCCCCGGGGTTCCTGGAGGGAGGGGAGTCCTGCTCTCCCCAATTGCCCCCCCCCGCCCCGCCTCTCTCTTATCTCGCAGCTTCTCCATTCCCACGGCGCGGGGCGCATAAAAGCGCTCGGGGGCGCGGCCCGGGCACTGTCGCCATGTCCGCTCGGTGTCCCCTGCTGCTGCTCCTGGTCCTGGCGGGCGGCCCCGGGGTCTGGGGCCTGTGCCCGGTGCCCGCCGACCTCAAGCACGCGGACGGCACGCGCACGTGCGCCAAGCTCTTCGACAAGAGCGACCCCTACTACGACAACTGCTGCGGCGGCCCCGAGCTCTCGGTGGAGCCCGGCGCCGACCTGCCCTACCTGCCCTCCAACTGGGGCAACACGGCCTCCTCGCTGGTGGTGGCGCCGCGCTGCGAGCTCACCGTGTGGTCCCATCGCGGCAAGAGCGGCAAGACGCGCAAGTTCTCCTCGGGCGCCTACCCGCGCCTGGAGGAGTACCGGCGCGGCATCTTCGGGGACTGGTCCAACTCCATCTCGGCGCTCTACTGCAGGTGCCCGGCCCCACCCCCACCCCCCCACCCCGTGCCTGCCGAACCCCCGAGCCCCGCCCCACCTGGGGGACCCCAGCGCAGAGGCCCTCCAACTTCCTCATGTGGTGGGGACCCCCCCCCAACCGTCAAATTAATTTTGTTGACGAATGGAGCGATCCCCGCGAAAGGGGCGTTCGATCCTCAAAGGGGGTTGCAACCCCGAGGTTGAGAACCGCTGCC
>PVJH01045230.1:0-12457 GCA_004026705.1 Nesogale talazaci
ATGTATTCATATTTTATTGTTCAACAAGATTTCTTTGTATGAAAACAACTGCTTTTCTTTACCTCTCTGGACTTGATAGTCATTTGGATTGTTTCCACATTTTGACTATTATGAATAATATTGCTATGAATCTTTTTTGGGGGGACCTATGTTTTTATTTCTCTTGAGTTGATGAATAGTAGTGGAATTGCTTTGTCATTCCTTGTTTAATTCTGAGGAGCTACCGGACTCTTCTAAAGCTGCCGAGGCATTTTACATTCCCATCAGCTGTTGCAGATATTTTCCACTGTAAACATTTACGTTTTGTAAAGAGCATTAAATAACTTATTCAAACTATCACTCACAGCCATCTAGTCCATGCTGACTCCTGGCTCCCCTATAGGACAGAGTAGAACTGTCTGCAGGTTTCCGAGACTGGAACTCCTAGTAGGACTGGAAGCCCCATCTTTCTCCTGCTGGGCAGACTAGTGGTTTTGAACTGCTGACTTTTGGAATCGTAAACTAACATGCAACTACTTGTGATGCTAGTTACCGTCAACTTGGTTCTGACTCAAGTTATGAGGTTCCAATTTGTGGCAACCATACAAGATACTGGGTCATCCTCACAATTGTTACTATTTGAACCCATGGTTGCAGGTACTGGTATAAGGTGTCACATTTAAATCTAAGGGAAAACTTAAAAGATAAGGTGAATGTTAGGAGTGTGCATGCATCCATGTATGTCTATTGTGTATATATATGTAATAGTGTTTATTGTGCCAACCTGACCAAGGAACGCATGGGGGATTAATTGAAGGACTGAGAGATAAATGGCCCAGCATCTGGTCTCTTGCTCTCTGATAGCTAGTTCTCTGTCTCAGCTGGAAAGGCTCAGCCGGGATACATTCCGGAGGTGAAGCCACATGGAGCTACCCTGCGCTGAGATGCTTACACGCTCACTGATTTGGCTTTCCCCCTGCAGTTGGTATCATTGCTTATGTTTTATGACTTTGTGGAAGGCTTTGTAAATTGGTGTTGGACACATGGGCTAATGTCGAACTTACGGTCTTGGACTAGACTGGGTTGGGATGCTTTCTTGATGTACATTTATCCTTTATATAAAATTCTCTCTTATACATATATGAGTTTCTGTGGATTTGTTTCTCAAGTCTGCCCAGATTAACACAACATATCAAATTAATTTTTTTCTGGTATGCTTCTTTTTTAATCAGGTCAAGATAAACCAAATAGTAGTTTTGAGCATTCACTTTTCATGGTGCTTTGAATTGCATTGAATTGGTAAAACTGAATTGAAATAGACTTGAAATTTACTGAAACATTGAAATTTTATATTCAGTAATGCAATGTGTCTTAATATTTGGGTAAAAGCTAACCAAATAAATATTTTTTAAGTTTTAAAAATTGTAGAATACAAAATATTAAACAGCAGTTCATTTTTAGGACAATGATAATGATTACTTCAAGAAAGGAAAATTTTTTAATTTCTCTTTAAAAATTCAATTTCCTGGGGGTTCTTACAGCTTTAAAAAAATCTCTTTATTGGGGGTTCTTACAGTTCTCATAACATTCCATACATCAATTGTATCAAGCACATTTGTACATATGTTTCCATCATTATTTTTTCTTTTTTTAAAAAAATCATTTTACTGGGTGCTTGTACAATTCTTATCACATTCCATACATACTTCCATAGTATCAAACACATTTGTACATAAGTTGCCATCATCATTCTCAGAACATTTGCTTTCTACTTGAGCCCTTGGTATCAGCTCCTCAATCTCCCCATCCCCCTTTCCTCATGAGCCCTTGATAATTTATATATTTTTTCATGTCTTACACTGTGCGATGCGCCCCCTCACCTACTTTTCTGTTGTCCATTCCCCAAGAAGGGGGTTATATGTAGGTCCTTGTAATCAGTTCCCCTTTTCTACTCTTCTTCATTCCACCCTCCCAGTACCACCACTCTCATCACTGATCCTGAGGGATTCATCTGTTCTGCATTCCCTGTGTTTCAGTTCCTATCTGCACCAGTGTATATCCTCCTGTATAGTCAGATTTCCAAGGTAGAATTGGGATCATGATAGTGGGGGGAGGAAGTATTTAAGAACTAGAGAAAATTGTGTGTTTCATCATTGCTACACTGCATCCTGCCTGGATCGTCTCCTCCCCTCGACCTTTTTGTAAGGGGATGTCCAGCTGCCTACAGTTGGGCTTTGGGTCCCCATTTTGCACTCCCCCCTCATTGACAATGATATGATTTTTTTGTTCTTTGATGCCTGATACCTGATCCCACCAACAGCTAGTGATCATGCACGTTGATGTGCTTCTTCCTTGTGGGCTTTGTTGCTTCTTTGCTAAATGGCCACTTTTTTTTTTTTAATCTTTGAGCCTTTAAGACACCAGATACTATACATGTTTTGATAGCTGGGTGCCATCAGTTTTCTTCACCACATTTGCTTATGGCAGCCACTTTGTCTTTAGTGATTGTGTTGGGAAGGTGAACATCATGGAATGCCAGTTTAATAGAACAAAGTGTTCTTGCATTGAAGGAGTACATAAGTAGAGGCCTAATGTCCATCAACTACCTTAATGCTAAACCTACAATATGTATGCACATAGCTCTATTTCCCCATCACCATATATAAATATATTAACATATATACATGCCTGTATTTAGAACTCTATAAATGCCCTTTGTATCCTCGTTCTTTCCTCTATTTGCTTTTACTTTCCTCTTGTCCCACTATCATGCTCAGCTTTCATTTGGGTTTCAGTAACTCCTCTTGACTACAACACCCTTGCTCACGTGCCACCATGCCTCTTCTATCCTTCTCAACACTGATTTTGGATTACTTGTTATTTCCTTGTTCCTGGGTTTGCTAACATCACCTTCCCTTTTCTCACCAACTCCTCTCCCCTGTCCCCCTGGAATCATTGGTCCTGTTGCTTTCTCCTCCAGATTCTTTATCCCACCTATCTTATCTAAAGAGACCTGCAGAGATAATAATATGCAAAAACATAGGACAGAGCAAAACAAAGCAACAAAAAAAACAAAACAATAACAACAATCCATACATCAATTATATCAAATACTTTTGTACATATGTTGCCATCATCATTTTCAAAACATTTTCTTTCTACTTGAACCTTTGGAATCAGCTCCTCTTTCTCCCCCCCCCCCCACCTCTCACCTTCCCACCCTTGTGAACCCTTGATAAATTGTAAATTATAATTATTTTCATATTTTACAGTATCCACTATTTCTCTTCATGATATCACTACTCCCATTATTGTTCCTAAGGGGTTAATCTGTCCTGGATTCCATGAATTGAGAGCTCTTATCTGTACCAGTGTACATGCTCTGGTCAGCTAAATTTGTAAGGTACAGCTGGGATTAAGATGGGGGGCAGGGGTGTGTGAAGAGGAAGCATTAAAGAACTAGAGGGATGTGGTGTGTTTTATCAGTGCTGTATTGCACCCTGGCTGACTCATCCCCCCCTTGTGATCCTTCTGTAAGAAAATTGTCCACAGATGAGATTTGGGTTACCATTACCCCTCATTCACATTGATAAAATTGTTTGGTTTAGGTCTTCTGATGCCTGATAGTTGATTCCCATTGACACCTCGTGACCACACAGGTTAGTGTACTTCTCCCATGTGGCCTTTGTAGTTTTCCCTACTAGATTGCAGCTTGTTTAACTTCAAGATTTTTTTTTTAACTTCAAGTCTTTAATGTCTCAGATGATGTATCTTTTAATAGCCAGATACCATCAGCTTTCTTTACCACATTTGCTTATGCACCTGTTTCATCTTGAGGGATAGTGTTGGGAAGGTGAGTATCACAGAATGTATTAGAACAAAGTGTTCTTTCATTGAGGGAGTGCTTGAGTGGAGGTCCAAGGTCTATCTGCTGTTTTAATACTTAGTGTATAGCTATATGTACATAGATCTATATTCTATCATTATATATTAATATAAATACATGCCAATATTTATACCTCTATAAATGTATTTTGCCTCCTAGATCTTTCCTCTATTACCTTTTACTCTTTTTCCTGTCCTATTGTCATGTTTGACATTCATTTGTCTCTTGGTAATTCCTCTTGGCTACATTACTCTTGATCAAACCCCACCAGGTGTTCTATACCCTCCCTGATTTTGGATCTCACTGTTCCTTTGTCTGCACCTGCAGACATTTCTCCTCTCCCCCCCACTGGAATCCTCAGTTGTTTTCTTCTCAGGATAGTTTATCCTAACTATCTTATATAAACATACATGAAAAACAGAAAAGAAAAAAAAGAAAAAGTTTGTAAGTAGCTCCCTATCTGATGACCCTTACACATGTTTTCAGAGCGAGTCTCATGAGATGCCAAACCTTGCCCTCTGAGTCTGAAGTCTACTTTCAGAATTCCTCGAGGACTTTAGTGCTTTGCTCCACTTGCTACTTTATTGAGCCCCCTTCATGTTTCACCTTGTTGTGAGAGGATCCTTTAGGGTACAGTTACCACTCTATGCCTCCAGTGCTGTCCCCTGAAGCACTGTGGGTCAGTGGGGGGAAGTTGTGTTTGGTGGAGAGGCCGGTCCTACAGTCCACTCTGTGCCTTGACTGCTCCAAGCAGCAGTGTCCTCCTTGGGGTTTGGAGAGCCAGGTGTCAGCTCTCTCTCTCTCTCTCTCTCTCTCTCTCTCTCTCTCTCTCTCTCTCTCTCTCCCCTCTTCTCTTCACTTCTTCTCTTCTCTTCTCTTCTCTTCTCTTCTCTTCTCTTCTCTTCTCTTCTCTTCTCTTCTCTTCTCTCTCTCTCTCTCAATCACTTCCACTCTCCCTCTTAGTTTGCTCCCGTGTGGTCTGGGTAGGCCTGTCACTCTCAGTGGGCTGTATCTTCAGTGCTGTTCTCTGTAGTGCACTCCTGTAGGGAGGAGATGACTTCACTGTATTTGAGGCTGACCCCATAGTTCTGTTATTTTGCTGTTTCATGCCAGTATGTTGTCCTCAAGACTTGACATTCAAGGAATATGTCTGATCCCTCCATCCCTTTCCTGTGGAGACATATACAATACCTTCCTCATGGGTGGATTAGTGCTCTGTTCCCCCACTCTCCGTGCCCTCTTTTTTTTTCTTTACCCCTATTTTTTAGTTGGCTACCATATGCAAATATGCATACCTGGGTTGGGTCTGACCCCTGTTAGAGGGTCTAATCTTGGAAATTTATGCATCTATTGGCTTTCCCCCTGTACCCTTTGTGCTTTTTATCAGTGGACTCATGTTGTACTTGTCCATTTGTGCTTGGCTTACTTCACTTAGCATAAGTTTCTCCAACTCTTCCCATGCAGTGATGTGCTTCATGCTTTTTAGGAAAAAAAGCCAGAGTTTTTCATACATTCATCCATTGATGGAAATTTATGTTGTTTCCAACTCTTTGCAATTGTCAACTGTGCAACGATGAATATTTGAGTGCAGATGTTTGGCTGGGGACTGTTTCTTACCTCTTCTGTGTATGTTCCAAGTAGGGGAATTGTTGGGTTATTTGGTAGTTTAATTTCCGTTTGTTTTAGGTATTGCCAAATCAATTTCCATAATGGTTGCACAAAGCTATAGGCCTACCAGCAGTGGATGAGAGTTCCAATCTCATTATAACCCCTGTTTGTTATTTCTGATTTTTTTAATTGGACTATTTTTGAGGATGTTAAGTAGTATCTCATAGCTGTTTTAATTTGTATTTCCCTTATGGGTAATGACCGGGAACATTTTTTCATAAGTTTATTGGCCATTTGGATTCCTGCCTGTATGAAACTTCTGTTCAGGTCCTTTGCCCATGTCCTCTATGGGATATTTGTTTGTTTTGTTTATTGTAGCCTTGCAAAGTATTGTGAATTTAGGATGTGTCATTGTTGCAGATGTTTTTCCTGGTCTGTGGGCTCTTTTAGTACTTTGTGAATTCTTTTTATGTACACAGGTGTTTTATCTTTAGTATATCCCACTTGTCAATTTGTGCTTTCTCTACATCTATCAGTAAGATCATGTGGTTCTTATCCTTTTTCATGTCAATGTTGTGAATAAGACTGATGCACTTTCAGATGTTGTACCATCCCTGCATCCCTGGAATGAATCCCACTTGTCCATGGTGAAGTATTAGTTTTAAATAGTTTTGTATTCTATTGCCCAGCATTGTGTTGAGAATTTTTGCATTGGTTTATTAGTGATATTAGTCTGCAGTTCTCAATTCTTGTGTGATCCTTGCCTGCATTAGGTGTCAATGTTATACTAACTTCATAGAGAGAGTTTGGGAGTCTGCTGTCTTTTTCTATGCTCTGGAAGAGCTTGTGTAGGATTGGCCAATTCTTCCTTGAGTGCTTGGTAGAATTCTCCTGCCAAGCTATCTGGTCTGGGGAATTTTTTGTTGGTAATCCCTTGATAACCTTGTCTATATCTTCTATTACTATGGGTCTGTTGAGGTACTTGATATCCATCTGGGCTAAACTAGGGAGGGATTGTTTTTTTCAAGTATTTGTTCAGGTCTTCCAAGTTGTTGAATTCATTGGAGTACAGACCTTCATAGTACTGTGTGATTATCCTTTTAATTTCATTAAGATTCATTGTAATGTCCCCTGTTTCATCTCTCATTCTCATTACTGAAATTCCTTTCTTCCTTTCTTTGGTTAGGTTTTTCAATGGTTCATCGGTTCCGTTAATTCTTTCAAAGAACCAACTTTTAGCTGCACTGATTTTTTTTTGAAATGTTTTCTTGCTTTCTCTCTCCTGTATCTCAGCCCTGATTTTTTTTTTAATTTTCTTATCCTGTTAGCGGGATTGTCATGTTGACTCTGCTCTAATTGATGGTTTTGAGCCAGCATATAAATCTCTCTTTTTTTCTCATGTGTGCATTTCTTGCTATCAAACTTCCTCTGCGAATTGTTTTTGCTGCCTCCCAAAGGTTTTGATATTGTATTCTTATTGTATTCTCATTGGTTTCTAAAAATTTCCTAGTTTTGCCTCTGATCTGGCCTGGTACCTACTCAATTTTTCAGTAGAGAGTTATTTGTTTGCCCTTACTTTATTAGTCATCCTTTTGTTGATTTCCAGTCTTATGGCATAGTGGTCTGAGAGGGAATTCTGTGTAATCTCTGTGAGATTGAATTTGCATAGGCTTGACTTGTGCTCCAGCATGTGGTCTATCTTCAAGTATGTACTTCAAGTATGGACTTAAGAAGAATGTGAATTTTTGTGTTTATTTTGGTGGAGAGTTCTGAAAATGTTTATGAGGTCCAGTTGTCTAATGGTAGAATTTAGTTCTGAGCTTCCTTGTTAAGCATCTCTTCCTGTGGTCTATCTTTCTCAGAAAGCAGGGTATTGAAGTCACCTACTATGATTGAGCCTGTGATTTCTTTTAACAATTTGTGGACCATTTGATTGATGGATATTGCAGATCTCTCACTGGGTATGTATATATTTATTATGCTCACTGGTTCTTGGTCTACCATCCCCTTGTGCTTTGGATAGTACCCCTCCTTATATCTTGTTATGGCTTGCACTTTGAAATCTTTTTTTTTTTTTTCAGAAATTAGGAGTGCAGTCTCTGCTCTTTTGCATGGTATACATTTCTTCAGCCTTCGATTCTGAACCTGTTTTTGTCTGCAAGCTAGAGATGTGTCACTTGTAGGCAGCAGATCAATGGGTTGTGTTTTTAAAGCCAGTCACTAGTTTTTGTCTTTTAATGGGTGAGTTCAACGCATTGATATTCAAAGTTATTAAGTCCATCTGTGGACTCTGCGATGCCATTTCATACCTTTTGTTTGGGGTGTGTTGTGTAATAATAAAATATAGGGAGAGATTATTTTGTTAAAAACAAGAAATGTACTTTTAAAAGAAGGACGTGTTGACCTGCCATATTTATTCACTGATCTAATCTATTTTAGTTAAAACTTTCTAAAAGAAAGTTTTTTAGGAACATTATTTCCTGTCTTATGGGATCTGTTCACAATATGTTAGCCTGCACTTCAGAGGCCTACGTCAATCAGTATGTATGAACTCTGACCTTGAGTCTGCCAAGTTACAAATCAGTTTCTTACTCTGTATAGCAGAGATGACCATAAACATCTTGCTTTTCCTATTTAATAGCAATTTCAAAGATAATGTATATATGTGCAAATTCTTTTCTTTCTTTTTATTGTGAATTACATAAAGGTTTAAAGAGCAAATCATTTTTCACATTCAGTAATTCATACATTTTGTTTCTGTCATTGATTGCAATTCCCATAATGCTACGTCAGAAATGTTTCCACTGTGTAACAATCTTTTCTTGACCCTTTATATAATATTTGTATCACACAATATTTGCTCTTTGTAACAGACTAGTTTTGCTCTGGTTAGTGTCTCCATGTTAGGGGGCATTTTACAGGGTCATGATTCTTTAATATTGTACAGCATTGCAGTAAGGACCTTGGTGGCAGAGTGAATTACATATCAGGCCGCTAACCGTGAGATCACTGTTGGCAACCCCGCAGGTGAGAAAGCTGAGACTATGAGATACCGGGAAGGTTCACAGTCTCAGAAACTCTCTGCAGCAGTTCTACGCTGGCTCATGAGGGCTCTGAGAGTTGGGATCACACATGTGGCAGTGAGATTTTTCATAAAATAGCATTTTAGATAACATTTTTGAGTTGGAATCAACACAATGGCAGTGAGACTTTTTGTATTGCACTGTATTGTATTGTATGGGGTTGTGCTCTCTTTGGCAACAGATATACTAAAATTGTAGAGGGTCACTCTGAATCACAATTGACTTGAGGTTTTTTTTTTAAAAAAACATATCTATATTCCATAGCTGTTCATCCATTCTCCCACTGATGGGTATCTCAATTGTTTACACATTTTTGCTTTTGTGAGAAGTGCTGCTGCGAACATGCATGTGCATGTACTGATTTCTATCACAGGGTTCATTTCTCTAGGATATGTGTATGGTAGAGAAATGACTGGTTCATTTCTATTTCCAATTGCTTAAGGAAGTACCATGACATTTTTCACAGTGCACTTTCCATTCTTTGTAAACAACTGTAAACTTCAGCTACTTCTCTGTTCATTTTTAAAATAAATAAATAAATATATATATGTGTGTAATTGATGAATCAAATGTCACATTGATGTCTAAATGTACCTATTAAAACATCTCTAAGTAGCAATTTTATACCTTCTTTAATAGAAAACCAAAGTTATGTTGAATTCTGGCTCAGTCAATCTGTTTCATACCTAAATCTTCAGTATTGCAAAGCCTCTTTCACTGTGGGTCGAGGTCTCATATATGCTCATATAACTGAATGTGGGGGCTGTGAAAATTTTGCAACAGTCAAAAGTTCTGGACTCTCTAGGACCAAGTATTAATTAAAAATCAATGTGGGGCTGAGCCCTGGTGGCATAGTGGTTGTGCGCGGGACTTCGGCCCACTGGGATGGAGGCTTGATTCTGGCTCCACGGAGCAAAGGATGGGCCTCTTACTCCCACCACCTGAGGACAGTGATGCCCCCCCCCCAAAATAAATCAATGTGTAATGAATTCAAGTGAATGCATTGCCCATGTAGTTCATGTAGCTTCACTGCAGTCTTGGTTTGGGGCACAATTTTCACACTTTACACTGTACATGCCATCACATCATGCAAGTCAATATTGAATATGCTCTGTCCATGTTCTGCAGTGTCAAATGTTCCACCAAGATTAAATTGTTTATGTTAGAAAGATTGAGTACATGGTAAAGTTATATGTACACCAAATATTTAGTTTAAAATAAGTTTCCTTATGTTTTCATTGTCAGTAAATGTTTGATTATACACTTATTTGATATAGCTGAGGGCCTACAGCCTAGGAAAACTTTCCAGGGTGAAAAGGATGCTTAGGTGGAAAAAAATTATGAAGCCCTGTCATGACTTAGATTAATGTTTCCTTCTTAATTACCTGGCTAAAAGAGCTTTTAGTTAATAAATTCTGTGATCTTCAAGGAGATAAGAAAACTAAAGTAATCGTATTTCAAGAAAATATTATTTTATCTAACAAGATTAGTGTTATAGGAATAGTCATTCCCTAAAGTCTCAGAAAAGGCCCCAACAAGGAAAATAAAGCATACACACTCGCAACCACAATTCTGTGCTTACTTCAATCTGTCAATATTTTCTGAAAGCCTATACCAGTTGCAGATGTAGAGCTGTTAGTAGAACTTTTGAGAACTATGGTTCTGTTTGAGTGTGACCTTGGCAACAATCCTAAAAAATCCCTCCACACGGTGCACTTTGCCTTGAGGAGGAACTGATTTGATGACACAAACTTCCAGTAACACAGGAATAAAAGAAAGAATAAACATGAAAATAGTATGGGCTGAGCCCCGGTGGCGTAGTGGTTGTGCGCGGGACTGCGGCCCATTGGGATGGAGGTTCAATTCCCGCTCACAGGAGCAAAGGCTGGACCTCCCACTCCCACCACCAGGGCAGTGATGCCTAAAAAAAAAAAAAAAAATAGTAAAGAAAGTATTTTATTGCTTTTTTTTCTTAATAAAGTGGGGAAAGGGCAATAGGAAAATATTTAAGTAGAAGAGTTACATAGCAAATGGCCATACTCTGATAGACTAAAGTGTTATAATAGCCCCACACTCACAGACTGAAACCCACCTCTTATAATAGTAAGTAAATATTTGATAATAACAAAATGGAAAACTTAATATGGAGGAACTTGGCTAAAAGGTAGACTGAAATATTTAAGAGGTGATTATGATAGGCTTTACATCAACTCGACTGGCCAGGATTTTCCCATGATGTGATCTAGTATAGTGTGTGCAACTCCATGAGACGATCATCTGTGAAGCCGTCAAATAGTTGTGAGGAGAATAAAGTGAAGGACCACCTCCCTAATTTGGTCACAGCCTTCATACTATTTGGGAGAGGTTTCATTTGGGTTGCGGTCTACTCTTTTTTTTTTTTGGCATCACTGCCCTCTGGTGGTGGGAGTAGGAGGCCCAGCATTGCTGCTGGATTTGAACCTCCATTCCAGTGGGCCGCAGTCCCGTGCGCAACCACTACGCCACCAGGGCTCAGCCCGTGGTCTACTCTGGGTTTTTTGTTTTTTTTTTGGGGGGGGGGCATCACTGCTCTCCGGTGGTGGGAGCAGGAAGCCCAGCCCCACTGCTGGAATTGAACCTCCATCCCAGTGGGCCGCAGTCCCACGCACAACCACTACGCCACCAGGGCCCAGCCCCCGTGGTCTACTCTTAATATTGACAGATACTAGTTCATTTTTTAGCCTGGATTTGGATCCTGCTTCTGGTTCATTGACCTCTTATTATATCACCCTCCAATTCCAGGAGCCCTCAGCCAACTGCCGACCTCAGATTCATTCCACTCTGCATCCACCAGACTGTGGTCTTCCTGCTCATCTTCCTGCTCCATGTTCATCATCCCCTGTAGCGACATGTGAGTTAGGAGGGGCCTCTAGCTTACATCTGATCCACGGGCTTAAACAAGACAGTAGTTAACCTACTCACTTCTACAGCTGTGTGAGTCACCATTTCTCAAGGAAAATCCTTCTATATACATACACATACAAATGTCACTGGTTTTGTTTCTTTAGAGAATCCAGCCTAAGACAAATATCAAGATAAAGGAAAGCTGTCATTTTCAAAATTACTGTTGACTCAAAATAATTAAAACTTGAACATTCCATTGGTCCTCCTGATCTTTCAATGGAGAAAATACCTTGAATGCACCTATTGATTATAAGAATAATAGCAAGTGCCTTGTTTCTCTTAAGAACATTGAAATAACTGTTAAGCTTAATGCCAGCCTCTTATATTGAGAAGCTAAGGATTCTAATTTGTAATAATGGCTTAATCCAAGTTGCCTCCGTTGTCTTTTTAATATCCATTAACTCAAGAACTCTTTGTTGTCTTTCCTCTGATTGGAATTGTGTCTTTACAACTTTTGCTTTTGTGGAGATCTGCTATTTCTTTTATTTTTGTTGTTGGCAATATTCAGAGCAGAAGCTAAACCAACTCAATGGTTTCTACACATACACACTTCAGTGACACTGGCTGGATGCATAGTTGAATTTGGGAAAGGTTTTCACCACCCCTTTCCACTTGTTTCTCTTCTATTAACATAAATCTGCTTGACCCCTAAGCTCGCTATCTCATCTTCGGAGTTGTTGTCCACTTGATCCCATCTATATAGGTTCCTGACTGAACAGCTATTCTTAGGATATGAAACATTCATTATTAAATTCCCTATGCTCCTGCTTTGTGCCAGCCACTGCTGTGCTTACTGGGAACAGAGCAGCACACAAGACTGAGATTAGCCTGGCCTCCTGGGTCTTACCATGGAAAAGAGGGGGAAATTGATGACAGCAGGCAACAAGTAGTACCAACTGTGTCAGGTAGAAAACCCAAGGCCAACCCCACCCCACTGCCATTGAATAGGACCTGACTG
>PVJH01045231.1:0-12498 GCA_004026705.1 Nesogale talazaci
CTGCCTGTGATTCCCCTAGGGGAAAAGGGTGCTTGAGGTAAAAAAAAAAAAAAAAAAAAACACCAGATTTTTTTCCATTGTGATTTTCACATTGGGCTGCTAACCATAAGGCCGGCAATTTGAACCCCAGCTGCTCCTCAGGAAAAAAAAGGTGGAGGCTTTCTATTCCTGTAAAGATTTACAGTCTCAGAAAGCCCCAGGGACAGTTCTACCCCGACCTATAAGATCACACATGACCTCTCTGAAGTGTTGAAAATCAAGGAGGTGACTTTGAGGATGAAGGGTTACCTCATCGGAGCCCGGGTATTTTCAGCTGCCTTATTTGCATGTAAAAGTTGGACATTGCTGAGCCCCAGTGTGTAGTGGTTGTGCGCGGGACTGCGGCCCACTGGGATGGAGGTTCAATTCCAGCAGTGGGGCTGGGCCTCCAACTCCCACCACCGGAGAGCAGTGATTCCCCCCCCCCCAAAAAAAATTGGACATTGGGGCTGAGTCCCGGTGGCATAGTGGTTGAGTGTGGGACTGTGGTCCACTAGCTTGGCGGTCTAAATCCAGCAGCAGCTCTCCAGAAGCCAGGCTGGGTCTCCCACTTCCACCAGAGGGCAGTGATGCCCGCCCCCCAAAAAAGTTGGACATTGACTCTGGAAGGCGGAAGAGAGTCCCTGGGTCAGAAAACACCGGGGACTGACCCTCTTCTTGGCAGCAGTGTGGCCAGTGGACACCTTCCAGGCAAGGGGAGTGAGGCTTCGCCTTGGGAGGGCAGCCTGCTTGGTAAAGTCAAGGGTCCGTGCGTGACCAAGAGGAAGGTTCTTGACGAGATGGACATACACAGGGGCTACGACAATGGGTCCGTATGGTGGTGAGGACCGTGCAGGACCTGGCAGTGTCCCTTTCTGCGTATGCCGGGCTGCTACGGGCCTGAGAGGACTTGAGCACCTAACGGGTCCTGGCCATTGACAAGAAGAAGAGGAGTCGGAGCAATGAGTTTGGGGTTTGCTACTAATCCCAGACCTGTGCAGGCAGCTCCCCAGGGTTGCCTCTGGGCCGCTGCTTCTAAGGAGCTTCGGGACACCGGGAAGGCCTGGGCCAGCCGCCCAGGTGAGCTGTGGCTGTAGGGCTGGGCGGAATCCGGGGCCTGGTGTTTGTTCTTCAAGTGCTGGTGCAGCCCTTTGTCCCCAGGGACTCTGGGCTTTAATCTGTGTGGTTCAGGGACTGGGGAGTTAGAGACTCAGGGCCTGCAGGGGAGGCCCGGCCTGGGCCCTAAGCACCCCTGTCCTCCCGCCCCGCCCCCATTGGCTGCTGAGTTAGTTCCTCCCAGCTGGATGAAATGCAGCCTTCTTCTACCCCTGAGCAAGGCAGGGCGCCACCGCCCTGCCCTCAGAAGCCCCTTACCAGGGAGGCATCTGTTCTTGGCTGTGGTCCATCCTGCCCACTGCCTACCCCAAGATGCCCAGGGTGGGGACGAGAGGGGCGCCCAGGGAAGATGGAATTGGGGCGGGGGGGTGGTGGAAAGGCGCTGGTTTCGCGGTTCACGCGTTGAAGCCCCCAGCCCCAAATCCAGTGCGACTGGCCCGCCTGAGGAGAGGGTTGGCGCAGCGCGGGCAGGCGCACGCTTAATCCTTGCCAGGCGCTCAGCGGCGGGAAGGGTGGTGGCGAACTTTGTTCGCTGCCTTGAGTGAGCGTCCCGCCAAAGGACCCCCAGCGCCTGGGGAAGGGGGGGCCGCTCTTCCCCTCGGCGGTCCGCCTCCACTTCCGCCCACATCTGGCTCCAGCGGGGCGTCCGGCCGCCCTGGGTCTGCTGGCGAGGCGGGGGCTGGAACTAGGGGCCGCGACCGCCCCCCCCCCCCCCCGGGCGCAGGCCAGGCGGGAGGAGGGGGCGCCGGGCGCAGGCCCCGGAGTCGGCCTGCGGAGGCCACCCGCCCGGCCCAGCCCAGCCCGGCGTGGTGACGGGCGGGCGCAGCAGCCAGTGCGCGCCGGGGGCCGGCCGGTGCGGGAACCCGATCCGCCGGCGGGGGCGGGGCGGGGCGGGGGCGGGCGGGGCCGAGCGCGCCGCCCCCATTCATTCGGCGGATCCGGGGGCCGCGGCTCGGCGCGAGCTCTGCACGGAGCAGCCGGCGCCCGAGCCAGCGCGCACGGCGGCCCGGCCGGGCTCTTCCTCGCCGCTGGCCCCGCGCGTCCGCGGCCCGCGAGCCACCATGTCCGACCCCGCGGTCAACGCGCAGTTAGACGGGATCATCTCAGACTTCGAAGGTGGGTGCCCGGCCGGGGGCGCGGGAGGGAGGCGGGACCCCGGAGGGAGGCGCCCCCCCACCGAGCGCGCCGCGCGCCGGAGCCAGCCGCGTCGCCGACGTGGAGGACCCCGCGCCGGGCACCCCGCGGGGACGCCGCGCCTCCGGGCCCCGCGCCGCCGCCGGGTTCCGTCCGTCCGTCCCGCTTGTTTGTGTTCGCCCGGTGGCGGCCACCTCCGGGGAGGCGCGGAGCCTCGGCGGGGCACTCCCATCGGAGACCAGCACCCGCACCTCCTTGCGCTTCGGTGGCCTGCGAGCGGGTCATCAAGCGGCGGAGGGGGTGGGTGGCCCACCCGGCCGACTGGCCCGGCCGCGACCAGCTCGGTGGCCGGCCTCCCCTCCCCCACGCGGTTTTGGGCTGAACTGAATCCGGTGGCAGATGGCCACCAAGTGGGCACCGCGGACGCTGCGGCCCCGCCGAGAGAACCGGGACCCCTTCGAGGAGCCCCGTGGGCCGCCCCCCCCCCCCCACCACTTCTGACTCTCGAGCCGTCTGGCGGGAGGAGGCAGGGGCCTGCGCCCGGCCGGCCGGGAAGCATTCTGCCCCCCTCCCCCTTCTGGGTTTCCACCGCGTGGGGGGACGAGGGGGACTTCGCCCTCCGGGTGTGGGTGTGGATCCACTTCCCGTCCCCGGGCCGCGTATGTTTTCTTGTGTCCTCGTGACTGCCTGTGGCCTTGCGCTCGCGCCGGCGTCCCGGGGAGTAAATACTGCAGTCGGAAGGAAAGCTCACACAATAGTTTCCTACACTTTTGGGGCGATCGATCGCGGAGGGGCGGGCCTGCCTCTGCGCGCAGCCCCAGGGATCCCCATCTACTGGGCTGGGCTCCCCGCCGAGGCCCGGTAAAGAGGGGGCTGCGCCAGACCGAGAGGTGACCAACCTTAGTCCTGCCAAGCCCCCCCCCCGCCCCCCCGACATAGCCAAGACCAGGACCTGGACTAGCCTCTGGGTGCCAGAGCCCAGCGCACACTTGGCGGTCCTTGGTCCGTCCGGTCCGCCAGGACGCCTTGGGGGCTGGGATCAGAACCTTACAGATTCTGGGCTGGAGGGGGGGGGGTTGGCGGATGAAGAGGAGTCTGGTCCGTGGAACTGCCCCAGGGGAACAGCACGAAATTACTCCCTGTGGCCTGTACCTCCGCACTGCCCAAAACAAGGGGATTCTGGGTCTGCAAAGTTGGGATGACGTGGTGCCGAGATCATCTTGACATGGGGGGGTCTCCCCTAAATTTGCTTCCCTGAGTGATGAGGGATGGGGTTTGCTAGTCTGCGCAGAGAGGATGGAGAGTGGGGGCATGGGGACAGCTGCCCCCTTCAGGGAAGTCCTGTCAACACCTCCTGGGGAGGGAGGGTGGTGGTTGCCCGGAAGCCTGTGGGCGGAATTTCTGTGGAAAGGGGATGTGCACTGGCTGCTGGGCCTGCCTGAAGGGAGCCCCCTCGGGGTGCCCCTGGGGGAGTGTTTTGATGTGTGTGACCTTCTAATTTACCACCGACAATGATTGCCTTGAGACTGGCCTTGGGGGAGCAGCTGGCCCCTTTCTGGAAGGCAGGAGTGAAATTGATGCTGAGGTGGGGAGTGGGGCCACTATATGGATCCATGGGGGGGAGGTGTGTGCAAACTCTGACAAGCTTAGTTCATCCTAAATGTCCACTTGGTGTGTGGCAGTGTGAATGTGAGCCTGTTAGGTCCACCTGTGCATGAGTGAGGGAGCATGCATGTGCGCACGAGTGTGCGTGTGAATGCACGTGTGTAAGTGTGTGGGCGCGGGACTGAATGTGTGAGACGTCTTTAGGCCTCTCTTGGCTAAAGCCTCTTGGCCCGGGCCATTGGAGGAAGGTGAGTGGGTGCTGAGAACCTTGCCCGAGAGCGGTCACTACACAGGCCATAGGGTTGGGGAGGGGTGGTTAGAGGAGCCAGAAGGTCTGCATTCTGGCAGGGCGAGTGTTGAGAGGGGGCGTGGGGGGGGGTGAGGGCAGTGCTGGGAATGATGGGTGCTCAGAACAATGGGGCTGGTACCTGCAGAGGAGCTAGGGTGCCCAGATGGGCAGGTGGGGTCATAGCAGGGTAACTGCCCCACCGGGAGAGTGGATGGAGCAGGGGGAGCCCCACAGGGGAGGCCTGGAAGGACCCCTGCCTGGGTGGCCTCGTGTCTCTCTGAAGACACCCAGCCATGACTCTGGCAGCTCCCAGGGTGGGGGAACAGCGTTGCCTTCTCCGGTGGGCTCTGAGACGTGCGGGTCCAGGGACACCCCTGAGTCAACTGACCTCTCTGGGGTTTCAGTTAGAGCGAATGCCTACCCTGGAATCCTGCAAGTGACCGCAGGCAGGGTCGAGGCGTGGGCAATATCTGGGCACGTGGGAAGCCAGCTGGGCCCGCCAGGTACTTGGGCTAGATCAGGCAGTTACCCTGGTGTGTGTGTGTGTGTGTGTGTGTGTGTGTGTGTGTCCTCACAGGAGTGTGTGTCCTGAGTTCAAACCCTGCTTGTGTCTGCCCCTGCCATGGGCAGTCCCCTTCCCTTGGGGTACCCTTCTCCTTTCATCTCTATCACCACCCGCCCCCGCCCTCACGGAGACTGAGGAGTGCACTGTGGGACGCCTCCCCCCTCCCATCGTGACCGTGCCTGGTGGGTCCTCGGTCACAGGCCCCGGGACTGCAGTGTCCGCGTTGCTGCTTCCCTGTCCAAGGCTCCTCCCCCTTCTCTGTGGGGCCCAGGGATGACCCTCTGCTGTATCTCACTGTGGCGTGGAGGAGCCCGGGCAAGGGACGGCTTGTTCTGTGGGAGCCTGGGGCTCCATTCCTTATCGCACACATAGCTACAAGCCAGTCCTTGGACGTCAGGAGCCGCTCTGTGGTCCGCCAGCGTGCCAGGCGGTGTTGGCTTGGGAAACTTCTCCAGGGTTTGCCTGGGCAGAGTCCACACAGTCCTTCATGTCCCCGAGCCCCCGTGCTGGACACAGAGCTGCCACCCGCCCTCCTCTAAGCCTCCTTGTTACCGTGGGAGGGTTCTTGGGCCGTGTCCAGGGGACTGGGACTTGAGAGGACTCGGGCCAGGGGGCGTCGTCAAAGGGGTCTGAGAGAATCTCCTGGCCTGGCCAGTGACACCTCTGGGGCAGGCCCTGGCTTACCCAGCAACCCCCTGGCTCCCTGGAGGAGGTGGCCTGTTGCTTAGCGATGGCTCCCTCATTAAAGCTGCAGTCTCCTGGGTTCTTCTTCCTGCTCCTCTGCCAAGGCCACGGCCCCCCTCCAGCCCACACTGGCCTGTTGCGGGGTGTCCGTGGCAGCAGGGAAGGGAGTATGTCCGTTTCACTGCTCATGAGCGCCTCTGCACACTGGTGGTCTTCTGGGGGGGCTGAGTACGAGGCCAGGTAGGGCTGCTTGAGCAGGGACAGGTGGACAGCTGGGCATCCGACTGGATCAGGGAGTGGGGAGCCTGGCCCTTGCGGCCAGCCTCCCTTGGGCAGGCGTTCTGGAGGGCATGGGTTTCCAGAGGGCATTGGAGTGGCTCGTGGGTAGTGTTGGCCTCCAGGGCAGCCCAGAGGCCGTGTGGAGTGAAGCTTCAGAGGACGGCCTGGGCCACAGACCCGCCTTGCTTGGCTGTTTCAAAGCCGCCTGCCGTGGGGCACATCTCTCCCCTCCTGAGCCTCAGCCTGTATAGCATCGGTGAAGGGGAAAGGTAGACGCCTCTCCAAGGGGACATTAGCCGGGGGTGGGGGTGGGGAGGGGAGTGGCTGTCTCGGCTGGGTCATGGCGGAGGTTGGCACCTGCTGTCCAACACCTCCAGTATGAGGTGGCAAAACGTGGCGCCCTCCTCATGGCCCTCGCCGGTCCTGCTTCTGCCGATTGGGTGCCATCCAGAGGAGTGGCTCATCTTCCCGCCCCGGGGGCACCGAATTCTGCCGTCTTCTGCGGGATCTCTCTAGCCGTCTTCCCCTGCCCCTCTGTCTGGGCGCTCTGCTGAGAGCTGCCCGCTGAGGCACCTGCTGGTATTTGGGTAAGCTCTGGTGGTGCCACTCCAACGGCCACTACAATGCGGGGGTGGGGTGGGGAAGGGGGAGAGATGGACAGCAGGCTGAAGCTTCCTTGCAGGGGGGCAGATAGGCTGGGACCTTGATAATGGAAGCTGTTGCTTGTCTTTGTGTTTTTGGGGGGCATAATAATGGAAGCTGTTAAAAGGTCCTGTGATGTCAGAGGCCAAGAAGGAGGCTGGGAAGGGTGGGGGACCCCATTGTGGGAGGGAATGCAAGTTCTGGGGAGCTGCCTGACCTGGCCGAGCTGCCTGGGGGGTCTGTTGTGCTGGGCCCTGTCTGAGTGTCGGGTGCTGGAGGTCACGTGAACTGCTGGCTCCCCTTAGTGGGCACACTTCCCACTCCCTGAGCTTGGCACCCAGTGCCCTGCCTGCCAGGTCCGCATGCTGACGGGAACACGGCTGGGCACACGACTGTGAGTTGGGGGCCGCGAGCCTGCTGCCCAGCCATTCTGCAAGACAAATAGTGGAATCCAGAGAACAGGACTGAGATCAGAAATGCCCGGCTGGAGGCCGCTCACTCTGGTGCCAAGTGACGCTGTCCCCCCCACCCCTAGCCCAGGCAGGGGCCTGTAGGCCTGGACTGGGCTGCAAGGAGGCCATGTTTGGAAACTCTGATCCTTTGAGAGTAGGTAGCATTTCTTGAGGTCCGGCTGGCATAGTGCCCACTGAACAGTGGCCACTCCCTTGACCTGTCTTGTAGGGACCTTGTTGTGGGAGACAGCACCGGTCTTCTCGTGATGGAAGTCAACCCCCCCCCCCCAAACAAACCCCAAATGAGTCGACATTGAGGTGATTGAGATGCTTAGCCAGCCCGTGTGACAGACTTCCTGCCTGGGCTTCTTTATGAACACAGATCACCAGGCCTTTCTTCTGAGGCACCGGGACATGGGTTGGAGCCCAACTTCTTGGTTAATACCAAGCCCACTGCCATTGGGCCAGTTCCAGCTCATATGAATCCTCTGGTGTAGCAATTCTCAACCTCCCTCGTGCCGCGACCCCTTAATACAGTTCCACGGGTTGTGGTGACCCCCCAACCATAACATTATTTCGTTGCACCGATAATGAGGGGAAGGGGGAAGGTTGGGAGGGAGGAAGGAGGAATGGATCACAAGGATCGACATCTAACCCCCTCCTGGGGGAACAAGCAGCAGAAAAGTGGGTGAAGGGAGACACTGGATGCTGTAAGATATGGAAGGAATAATTTATACATTACCAAGCGTTCATGAGGGAGGGAGAGAGGGAAAAATGAACTGATACCAAGGGCTCAAGTAGAAAGAAAATGCTTTGAAAATGGTGATGGCAGCATATGTACCAATGTGCTTGACACAATGGAAGGATGGCTGGACGGCGAACTGTAAAAGCCCCCAATAAAAATATTTAACTTAAAATTTTTTTTTTGTTGCTACTTTGTAGCTGTCATTTTGGTGCTGTTTTGAGTCGGGGAGGCCCCAGCAAAAGGGTCATTCAACTCAAGGGGTTGTGACCCACAGGTTGAGAACCACTGCTCTGTAGGGTCTGAGGCTGTACGTCTTCACGGGCTCAAGCAGCCCCATTTCTCTCCCTCACAGGTCTTGGTGGGTTTGAACTGCCAACCCTGTCCTTCGCTGTCCAATGCTTGCCCCATGCTCAAGACTGTGGTCTGTCTCTTGACTCCACGGGGCCCAGGACCCCTCCTCTCCTCTCTCCACTCCCAGAGGTGGAGGGGGCGAGGGGCTCTTTCGCTCTTGAAGATCGGTCCAGATCAACGGCCCCCTTACCACTGCCCACTTCTGTTCACCAGCCGAATGCCCCTTACTCTGTGCAGGGGGTGGGATTGTCTGCTGGAGACCCACCACGCCCACCCCTCCAATGGACAGGTGCACAGGACCCGTACAAGGACCTCAGGGAGGTCCAAGGTTCCACGTTGGTCCCCAAGTTCAGGATCGAGTCCTGCCTTCCTGCCAGGCCAGGCCGGTGCCCCTCCAGGGATCAGAGATTTTGCCGCCAGTTTCCCTAGAGCAGTGGTTCTCAATCTGTGAGTCTCGACCCACTTGGAGGTCAAAAGACCCTTTCACAGGGGTCTCCCTATACATAACAATAGCAAAATAACAGTGGTGAAGTAGCAACGAGAATAATTTTATAGTTGGGGGGGGCGGGGGAGGTCACCGCCTCATGAGGAACTGTATGAAAGGGTGGCGACATGAGGAAGGTGGAGAACCACTGTCCCAGAGGATTCTTCCCTGGCCACGTCCTGCAAACACAGTGGGCAGCCTCCCTGCACACCATCCTGCCAAGGCACCACGGGGAGTGCTCCCACAGCGGCTCCCTTTCCAAACTGCTTGGGTTTTTCCCAAATTTGGAGGTGTTGGGTCCAAGGCTGACTTGTCAGGAGTCCCCAGAACCTCATCTCTCTTGGAAGCCCGGGCATTTGTCATCTCTTCAGTCAGATCCCCCCATTTCCCACCCCTTTCCCCCAGGTGCTGGGCACATCTGGGGCACATCTGGGCTCAGGACATCTTCCATACTGGCAGACCAGCGCCCGCTGGAAGTCCGCTTCCTGTGATGCTAAAATGCTGCCAGGACCTGGAATCTGGGCAAGGGATGAGAGGGCAGCCGGGATTGGGGCAGAGACGCCTGCCCCCTGCTCTATCCAGATCTCCAGGGATCCTGGGGGGCTGAGAAGGCTGGTCCCAGGACGCTGGGGGCCCCCGCCCAGTCTCTGGGGAAGCGTTGCATCTCAGGCACCCTTTCCCCACCCACATCACCCACATGGCCTCCTTCTCCAAGTGGGTGATTTTGGGAGAGGTGGATCTGAGGGCATTCACAGGAGGGCCGGGGCATGGCCGGCCTGGCCTCAGCAGGGGGCAGCTATCTCCCCTTTGATTACTAAGGGGCCCATTCTCCTCTGTGCCTGGGGAGACCCAGTGTGCAGGAGGCTGGGCTGGGCCCCCATTGGGAGGCCTGAGGCCTCTGTGGAGCAGCCTTGTCAATGGCCCCCTTGCCCTGGGCTTAGTGTTGCCTGCCCCCTGGGCAGGCCCTGTGGTGGACTGGAGGAGGGCTGCCTGTGCCAGTGAGAGGTGGAGCTCTGCTCCCGGCAAGCCTCCTTCCGGCCCCAGCTCCTCCCTGGCCGCAGGAAGCCCGCTCCAAGAGGACCGAGTTCTACTGTCCAGGTGGGTGACTGCTTCCCCGGGAGGAGGAGGGGGGGAGGCCCAGCGCAGCCCTGTCCCCAGGTAGGTCCTGTCCACTGGTCCTGTCAGAGCACATGCCTTGACTGGCCTGATCCAGAGCTGACCCAAAGGGGTCCTTTGGATGGTTGGAGGGGGGGATGGGGAGGGGAAGGGGATGCTGTGTTCCCAAAGAAATGCTGGAATCTCCCCGCTCTCCCTCATGGCCACCAGGACTGCACCCAGATTGGGGTGGGGGTGTGTGCCGGGGTGTGTGTGTGTGTGTGTGTGTGTGTGTGTGTGTGTGTGAGAGAGAGAGAGGTGACGCTGGCTGCCTTCTTGTGCTGTGGAGATGTTGTCGCTGTACCCCTCCTCCGACACAGGTGCCCTCTCTGCCAACAGTTACCTGGGCGTCATTGGGGGGTGGACGGGGGCTGTGGGTGCAAACCACACCTGAAGGTTCATTGCAGCTGGTGGGAGGGGCTTCCGTGTGGAAATTCATGACTTGAGGGGGGGCAGGTGGAGGGCAGGAGACTCCAAGATGGTGTTCTCTGTGCCGAGCTGGCAGCAGACTGGTCCCCATCAGAAAGGCCACCTCACGGTCTTGGTAAACAACACAAGACACCCTTGGCAAGCTGGGCACCCCACCCCCCACCCGGGGGAAGGTGTACGGAGGGTGCAGCCAGAGTTCCTGTCCTGACCATCCACGGCCCCTCCGCTCCGAACCTTGAAGAAGCCCTGAACTTGGAGTCGCTGGGGGCGTGGGGGTGGGGGTGGGGAGACCTGGGGAGGACAGACATCTTTCCCAGCCCTGGCTGGTGGGGTTCAAATATTTACATCTCTCCTAATATTTAAATGGCGCAGCCGGCTCCTGCACACAGCTGCCCGGAGCCAGCTGTCTGCACTGGCCTCCCCACCTCCCTCCCTCCTCCTCCTGAATTCTTTGTCTCTGACCCAAGCCCCAGCCTCCAGCTGTTCCCCCTTCTCGCAGGCACTTCCACCACCGCCTGCACCAGGCTTGCTAATTCCACAGCCCCTCTCCCTTTCCTGAGCACCTACTGTGTGTCAGTCTGACTGGGGCTTGGTGTGTGAAACTTCTACTCATCCCTCAGAGCCCAGCCAGGTAGACCAGCGGCTTGGGCTCAGCAGGCCACCGCCACCTCATGACCGACTGTGCCTGCCTCACAGCTGGGTTGGGCCTGCTGGAAGGCAGACACAAGTCTCCTCACACCCCATCCCAGCACTCACACCTAAGCCATGCTGCTGCTCACACCCGCTCCCAGGCCTCCTGAACTCCTCCCCCAGTTCAGGGCAGTGGATGGGTAGCTGGGGACTGGGGGGGGTGAGGAGGGAGGAGATGGGGTCCAGAGACCAGGGTCTGACTAGAAGCTGCCTCTGCACCCATCCCAGTCACACCACTCGGGGCTCTGTGATTTTGGGGTCCTTGTCTGAAATGGGTGGGCAGTGCGGAAGAGATGATGGTTTTACAGGTCTTGAAGGGGGTTCAGGTTTGAGTTTTTTTATCATGGGGAATGACCAGATTTTAAGTGGGACTCCATTGACCAGGGGAAGGGGGGTAGTTCTTGATTAAATATTTGGTCTATATTACCTAATAAAAATAATTTTGGAAATCTGTTCATATACTTAGTGGGCATAAATGTATCTTTCTTGGAAGAATGTTCAGGTAGTGTGCTGATTTTTTTAAAATTGGATATTTTTGTAATTCTATGATTGATTTTTAAGAGTTCTCTGTATATTTTAGGCACAAACACAAATTGACCATCAAATAAACGGTTTTCAGATGTTTAAAAAAAATTTGGGGGCTGAGCCCCGGTGGCGTAGTGGTTGTGCGCGGGACTGCGGCCCACTGGGATGGAGGTTCGATTCCGGCTCCCAGGAGCAAAGGCTGGGCCTCCTACCCACCACCAGGGCAGTGATGCCTAAAAAAAAAAAAAAAATAAATAAATAAAAAAAAAATTTGGGAGCTGAGCCCCGGTGGCATAAGTGGTTGAGTGCGAGACTGCGGCCCGCTGGTTTGGGGATTCAAATCCAGCGGCGGCTCTCAGGAGCAGCGCTGGGTAGCTCCCACGACCACCAGAGGCGGTGATGCCCACAAAAACAAAAAACAAACAAAAACAAAAAATTTTTTTCGTCTATATGGAGCAATAAAAATGTTCATAGGACACAAAAATAGTCTTGTAATATATTTATTTAATTTTAAGATGCCATGGGTCGCGGGACAAATTGTTAAAAAGCGGGACCGTCTGGTCACCTTACTTAGAAGTCTGCGTCCAGGGACAAAGGTTAGGCTTGCCAGGTTTCAAAACCTCCATCGCTTTTTCCCTGGGATAAAAACCCCTCTGTCTGTTAGGCACCTACTTCCCTGCCCTGCGGGGGCCGCCCCCCCCCCCCCCCATGCAAACATAAAACCACACTCTCATGAAGCCCACCCACCTTGTAGTGACCCTCCCGGACAAAGCAGAGTCCCCCCGGGTTTCTGAGCCCATCTTTCTTGGCAGGAATAGAAAGCCCCATCTTTCTCCCACGGAGTGGCCGGTGGCTTCAATTCAGTGACCTGTGGAAGCAGCTCCGCCAGCTGGGACCGTCTGGTCCCCATGACTCCTCCTGCTCTGGGTCTTTCTCCCCAGCAGGGTCACAGTGTCCGCCCTTCTGTCAACCTCGCGTCCGCAAAGCGGGGCGTGTTCGAGGACCAGGCCTTCCTTTCCCTGTGGCCGAATCAGATTCGGTTGCTTGCACGTCGGTGTCCTGTCTGTCCGTCCTCCATGGAGGACCTTCAAATCCATACTGACTCACGACAACCCTGGAGGACAGCGTCGAACTTATGAGTTTGCCAGGCTAACCCTCTGTGGGAGCAGAAGGCCCCGTCTCTATCCCTCAGAGAGGCTAGTGCTTTTGAACTTCTGACCTTGAAGCGAGCAGCCCAGCGAACCACTAGTCACCACTACACCACCCCCAGGGCTCTCTCTGGGGAGGGATACGTGAGTGGCTGCAGCCCCTGTGAGCACACCTCACACCCTCTTC
>PVJH01045232.1:0-12516 GCA_004026705.1 Nesogale talazaci
TCTGCAAGCCAGGAGCACAATGTGTCCTATCTGGGTGCTGCAAGCGTATCTTAAATTTATTCTTATTTTCTTTTGAGGAGAAAAAGAACCCTAAACTATTTTCCTGACAGAGGAACCAGAACTCAATATTCCAGTGTGGCTGGATAGGCTTCTCATTGACACAGAGACTTACTGTCCTTAGAAGGAACTCCATCTGATTGGAAGCCCTTCTCTCTTTTGGGCATTTACTCCTATAGCCTATTTCCACTCTGGGACCTCAACATGAATGGCAGCCAACACCAAGTGGTGCACTACTACTACTACTGCCCCACAATAGAAATTGGAGCATTCCTTCCCTGAGAAGAGTGAAATGGTGTGCCACCAATATACTGGCCCTCTGCTATAAACACAATGATGTATTGGGTGCCCTCTCCCTATGTCATATGCAGGATGGATAAACGACTCTGGTAGATTTCTGAATTCCCCCTCATCAACCCAAACCATCATTACCTCAAGACTCTGTTCCTCTCACTTCAGAGAGTCACACCTTCTCACAATCCACCAAGTAATAATACACCTCTTAGAATCCCCTCTTCCAATTCATCAACACTTACTATATTTAACTGGAAAGCTACCTATGATTGATACCATCACTTAAAACCTACTCTCAAGCACATATCTCCTATTCCTCCTACCCACCAAACTTTCACGCCCTCCTTATCTCCACACACTAGGATTTCCAGCTCTTACTGATCCTCTTCCTCCTCCAACCTAAAGAGTCACCCTGCACCCACCCTCACCCTGCACACCCCCAAATCCTATGCATCAGCTACAGCTGGAACATGAAGCTGCACAGGCAATAACCTTCAGAAGCTACCACAAAACATTGAGAGAAACACAAGTCAACAATGGAAGATTGCCCAAACTCAATGGAATACGCAGGACAAGAAGCCCTTGAACTGCCAAAGAGCAAATACAGGAAGATGATGTCTAAGGTCATACAAAAGATCTGGGGATTGATCTTGAAAACAAAAGAAGAAATTGCTAAACATCACGCACCCAAAGGACACTCCAAAATTAAGCAGTGAGTTAGCAGTAATAAAAAACACAGGACAATATCTGAGCAGTACAACCTAAGAAAAGGAAAATCAAATCAGTGAACTGGAAAACAACCAAGTAGACTTCCTAAAACAAGACAAACCATCATACAGAAATGCAAAAGTATCTGAAGAAAACCTGAGGGTTATGTGGGACACTAGAAAGAGACATAGTAGAAGTCTCATTGGTGTTCCAGAGCAGAAAGAAACAAAACAGTCTATAGAAAAAATAGTAAGGGAATTCTTGGAAGAAAAGGTCCCCAATACCACAAAGGAAGAGACGACATCCATAAAGGAAGCAAAGACAACACTAGATAGATTAACCCTCCCCACCTCATTCCCCCCCCAAAAAAAACACATCAAAAAATATAGTAGTCAACTTTTCTAACTACAAGGGAAAAGAGAGACCAGCTAAAGAGAAGTCATCACATACACAGATAAGCAGATAAAATAAACTCAGTCCTCTCCACAGAAACCATGCAGGAAAGAAGAAATTGGAGCAACATATTCCGCAAGCTGAATGACAAAGGTTGCCAACCAAGAATCCTTTATCCACAAAAGCTATCCATCAAATTTGAAGGAGAAATAAATATATTCTCTCAAACAGGAAATATTTGGAGAATTTGTAAAAACAAAGCAGGTAGATTTGTTGCATATGTGCTATTCATTAAAATAATATGTATTAATTAGATCAATTTATGCTTATGTGATGTAACTCACTGTGGAGGAATAACTGAAGATTACAAAGGAAAGAGATGAAAATTTATTGATACACTAAAAGAATATCATTTAGATACACTTGAAGATCAACCTTACTGAGGAATTACTAAATTGAAATGAAATCATCTTATATTCATTTGTTTTCAAACTGGTAGTAAATAGATAGATTTTAATGGTGATATAAGAATAGAAGATATTTTCAAGCTTCATTCTAAATGAAGGAAAAGAGAAGTTCCCAAACACATTTAAATACAGATTTTTTAATTCTTCTGAACACTGCACTCATGAATGGCACATACTAACATTTTATTTTCACAGCTGAGTCTAGTAAAACTCAAATTTCCTTAATATGCAAGACTTGATTAGTCTAGAAAGCATTGTGTGTTTTTTTACAGATTAAAACCCCAAAGATTATTTTTAACATAATGTTTTATCTTAAGCATTTAATGTTTAGAGGAGCAAATTTGAGAGAGCATGTCACTTCCTAATGGTCTGTAATTACTACTCTGGGAAGTAGGAGAAGCTAATTATTTCGAAGTTTTAATTTTAATGAAACTTGATATATGATTAATGATGCTGACATTTCCTGTTGTCAGGTTTGTTCACTGAAGAGATTATTTCACTGTGGTATATGTCTTTTCAAAAAGTTCATTGGACCCTTATAGGTGCAGCCATATTTCATAATCATGCCAAGAACAGAAAGCACAGCTTTTCTGGAGAAGGCCAACTTTCTCAGCCTCATATGCTCCCAGTGGCAGTAGAGGGACCAGCCTTTAATTGAGGCAATTAAGAATGTAGACCAAAGGTGCACTGGTAGAAAAAAAAAGTTAAAATCACAAAGCCTAGCTTGATGAGTGTGATGAACACTCATATGTATTTTATTTGTAAACTGGTGATTTGAGAATATTTTCTAATTAGAACTTAAAGTAAATGCCATGATACCAAAGACTACTGGAATCCCACTTCAAGTACTATTGAACTTTGGACTTTTTGTTTTGTATTTTTGAACTTTTAAATGACCTGCGTATTTGGAATGCAGTATCTAAGAATGGGGGCATGTCTCAGAGTATAAATTTTGAGCAGTGAGTCTAAAAGACATGATTTTGCAAATAAGCCTCTGCTTTAAATGTGAAACAAGGTTTCGGGTATGAGCCACTGTTGTTGGAGTGATGGTTGCGCACACTAAACTTGAGTAAAAAACCCTAAGATTAGTTCCATCTGTTCCCCTTCAAGCTGCACAAGTCAACAAAAGCCAGATTCAGTATTCTCATTTATCAATTTATGACGCTGTTTCTTCCTTGGGGTTGTGAGAAAATGAGATGATGCACCTGTTGTTACAAGTTGCCCTTGAGTGGCTCTGACATGTGGGGCCCCAAGGTACAGCAGAAGGGAGTGCTGCTCAGTCCCAACTCTTCCTCATGATCTTGCCATGCTTAAAAGCCTTCTGTGCCCTTCTGAAATAGGGGATTAACCTTCCAGCACTATATAAGATAACATTCTGTTGTGATTTGTAGGGTTTTCATTGGTGGGTTCTTGGAACTAGCTTTCCAAGCATTTAGTGTGTTTTAGTCTGGACACTCCACTCAGACCTGTCTACCATAAGTAACTTTACTGGTATTTGAAATGCCATTAGCCTGGCTTCCGGCATCTTAGCAACACACAATCTACCACAGTACAGCAAACAGGCAGATGAATGCTGGAAAACTCACTGCCAAGTGCCTTGCAAAGTGAGATATATACCTTTCACTTCAAGATAGCGCCCAGTTTCTGAAATGTCTTCTTTAAAAAAAAGCAGAAACCATGTTCTTGTGAGATTTAGAGGTTTACAAAATGAGAAGTTGCTGTTTGTCGGGGCCCTGAAAAGCCAAGAGATGTCAGTGTCCTGCTGACAAGTAGCGGTCAGGATGTGAGAGCAGGAGCTGTTGTGCTGGACCCCGGAGCACGAGTCTCACCTCAGCCACTTACTATGTGAGCCTGGCACCTAACCTGCCTGACATATCTGTAAAATCAGGATAAAATAAATTACAACAATGATGATGGAAACTGATGATAGAAAATAAATTCTTAACACAAGCTAATTTGACTAAAGATAAGAAATGGGGACTGGTTGAAAACTGTCTTCCTCTTGTTTATGGCCATACCATGCTGAATGTGTCCAATCTCATCTGATCTCAGATGCTAAGCAGGCTTGGGTCTGGTCAGTACTTGGATACGAGAAAATATCTTCCCTTAAGATGAATATGCAAAACTCATCATCTTAAATGTATTTTGTTAACCTGGAGAAAGCATGACCCAGAAGGTAAAATTATGCAGCTTTGTCCCTGGAAAGAACTTGAGATGCCATTTGGCCCAAGACCCTTATTTGACAAATGTGAATTTAGGTCAGTGACCTGCTAAGATCCTAGATATCACCAGTGGCATCCATAAAATTAGAATTCAGTTCTCTCAATTATTAAAGTCCCCTTGTTTCCCCTACAGAACATTGCCTGATTTGGAGAAAAAGCCAAAAAAAAATTTAAGGAGAATAATCCAAACCTGACAATTTAGCTTAGACTCATGGCAATCTCTTGTGTGTAGATACAGAACTGCACTCAAGGCTAACATTTTTTGGAGGTAGATCAGTAGACCTTTCCTTCAGGATGCTGATCTTTTGGTTGCACTTAAGCACATTAATGGTTTGCACCACCACAAAGGGAATAGGAAGGTATTTTTTCAATAAAATTGTATTTATATGGATGAAAGAAAGACCTTTGTTCACAATCTAATGTTATCATCTGCTAAATAAATTTTACAAAAATTAAATGGCTGCTCTAGAGATTTCTAGCTTATATTATTCAGTCTAATTTATTATAATTAATGAATACATGCTTTCTCCATATGCTTTTTTTCTGCCTAACTCTCCTCTTATAAATTTTAATACCAGTCTTGAAGATACATAGCCTTCCTTTGTTGTTTTGTAAGGCAAAATAATCAGTTATTGATCCGATTCATTCACTTCTCTTTAATTCACAGCATGCAATGTTTTCATGAATTTTGGTCGCTGCACTTAGACCAGTGGTACGATTAATGAGCATTTGTTAGCAGACGGTCACTTCATGTGGTGAAGGTCATTTTTAGGACCATGAAAACATTCTTAAAGGAGTCAGTAATGTTCTCCTCTTGACTTAGTCCAATCAAGCAATCGATTTCTGACACAGCTGGTGTCTCGCTCTGAGGACTGCTACAACACAGCACAAAATAGGAGACTAGAAGTCTGAATTCGAGGTGTCCTGGCCATGTTCATTCCTTCTGTCAGCCTCTTCCCTCATTTGACTTCTGCCACTCTTCTTAGTCATTCCTGTGGTGGTAGACGCAGCTTCTTCTGCTGTTTTCTCTGTCTCTTGGTGGCTGGACTCTGGCCTTTAAGGCAACTCTCAGAGAGTCAACCTGGTCCTGCCTCATTAACATAACAAAAGCCGTCTTTCCAAATCCCTTTATAGCAGCCGGTCCAGGGGTTAGGGTTTTGACATATATTTGGAGATGATTTGATTTATAGTGGGTAGGAGCAAGGCTACATTCATGGTATCTAGTAGCTGTAGGAAAGTTTTTTTGTGTGTCTGGTCATTGGATATCTCTATCTAGATATGTACATATATCTTTGGGTGAATATTTTAAATGCCTAGAAACTAAATTGCTAGGTAAAGATTATAAGCATTAAACAAAACAAAATAACGTGTTGAAACAAAATCCACATCACATGAGATGCACTATTTTGCAATATACAGTTCCGTTGCATTTACCACATTCACCATGTTGTACAACCTCCACCTTTCACTAATCATGGCACATTCTCATTATGCCTAAAGGCAGTCATTTCCCACACCACACCCCTGCTTCTGCCAACCATCTATTTGCATCGTCTCTAAGGGTTTGCCTTTTATGAATATTTCATGTCAATGGAATCATAATATATCTGTCCTTTATGTCTGCCCTCTTTCATTCAGCATAGTGACTAAGGGGTCAGCTATGTTATATCGAGTTTAGTTCTTGATTGTTTCATGGCTGAATAATAGTCCATTATATGGAGAGACCACATTTTTCTGATCCACTCAGGAGTTCAACATCTGTGTTCTCTCCACCCTTGGGCCATTGTGAACAGTCTACCACAAACATTATTGTACACAGGCGGGTACATGTAATTGTTGGAATACCTGCTTTCAATGCTTATGGGTATTTACCTGCTGAGCAATGTTTAAAGTTCTTGATGGTAGCAGAGTGGTTGCATGCTGCTCTGCTACCCTGAAGGTAAGCAGTTTGAAACCACAAATCAGTCTGAGGGAGAAAGATGAGACGTTCTACCTCAAATCTATAGAGACAGTAACTGGCTTAATGGCTTCTTGGGTTTATGGCAGGGAAAGTTGGGGTAAATGGGGAGCTAATAATGATGAGTACAAGAACGAATAAAATATTCTTAAAGATCAATGATTGTACAATTCTCCTTGATGTGATTTATGAGGTACCAGCCCCCACAATCAAACAAGTCCAAGGGGTGATTGTGCAATCAGAGACATCAGACAAGATAAACCATACAAATGCTCACCTCCAAGACCACCTTGACTTCAGGAGCCAGGTCCGTGCAGAGAAAGAGAATGTATTTTCAAACAAGACTTACATGTTCTCAGGGAGGTGTGCAAGTTCCCCTAATTACAGGTTATCACATGGGTGAAAATGTGGGCTGTACCCTAACCCTAAAGATCCTTGAATACATAGGAAGAGTAGCCTAATGTCAGTGCCCAAGGCAACTAGTGGGGAGTGACTGTCTTCAGAGTCTAGATAGAGCAAAGCATAGATAAAGCGGCTCTGGCTACATAGCAGTCAGCTATGTGCTTGTAAGAGGTAACTTTCAGTTAGCACTATGATGGGAGGACTTAGTGGGGAACATATTAATTATGAGAATGTGATTGGGGGCTCACCTCCAAGTCACAAAGGTGAAGGCCTCCCTCCACCCCAGTAAACCAGCTTATCAGGCTTCTTAATATATGAGAATAAATAATTCATCTGTATACACTCTCTTCCTAGCCTCTGCTTCACACAGTGACTGAACGATTAAATTGCATGATATGTGATTTATCAGAGAGTTACAGTCTCAGATACCCACAAGGCATTTCTACCAGGGGCTGCCATAAGTCAAAATTGACTCAGTAGCAGTGAGTTTTAAGTTGGGTCATAAAGGGTGTATCTAGTTTGTCCAAGAATTTTTCAGTTTATAAAAATGGAGGCCCATGTTCTGGGACCCTTCTGAGCACCTGTTCATATGTGATAACGCCTTCAATCCCTCAACTATTCTCACAACACATTTAATATTAATCAGCTTCTTTCAGAGACGAGAACATTCAAGATCAGAGATGTGAATTTGAAACCATAAAACACAATATATCTGCTCCCAAACTGCCACCTTTACTTATCCTGCCATGCCAGATTATCTACCCTCTCACGTACCCAAGTCTCATAGAGGTAGGAGCCCCCTGCTCCAGCCCTTGCCAGACCTCTAACTACAGTGGAGGTCCCAGACCACTACGCCACCGGGACTCAGCCCAGTTTTATTTATTTATATCGTTGGTAAGATACACCACCAAATACTTTCTACATGCACAATTTCCCAACACCGATTGTATTCTTCCGGTTGGACAACAATTTTTATTCTCCTTCTCTGAGTTGTTCCTCCCTGTTTGACATTAACTCACTTCACCCTAAGGTTTCTATCTAATCTTCCAAATTTCTGTTGTCAATTTGATTCCATCATTTCTTTAAATGAGCATGTTGCCCTCTGCAGATTCTTTTTAGCTAGGTAAGCAAGGCTGTTGTTTAGTCTTAAAAAGACTTCAAGAGACCTTTGAAGTTTAAGGCTGATTTCAGAACAATAGTTTCAGAGGTTCTTTCAGCTTTCATGGGTCTATAAAGTCTAAAACACATTACAATTTTTAATTCTGTTCTGCAGCTTACCCCTTTTGATCATGCTCCTTTCTAGACTCTTTGATCCAAATGTTCACTGGTAGCAAATACTATTTAGTCCTCCAGATATCATGGCAAAAGAGGACAGTTGTTCAAAAAAGGAATTAGCCACACAATCCATAGCCTCCTCCTCTTTCTGACTCTCTTTTCTCTGTTGCTTGAGATGCATAAAGACCACCTGCATTGGATGGTGTTTACAAACTTTAAGACTTCAGATACTGCATAACAAATAGGAGGTAGAGCAAAAGCAACATGCACATTATTAGTCTAATTAAATGGGATGTCCCATGAAACCATGACTTTAAGGTTCAAATCCAGGAACTAAATCCTATGAAGTGTTTTGTAGTTCCCAGTTCAGTCGCTGCTGTTTTCTTTCTTGCTTTCTCCCTTCCTTCTTTTTTTCATTGTGTAAATGAATCAATCATTTCACGGATGTAAATTCAACATTTCTAGGTATTGAGTTGCTGGCAGAAATTTCAATAATCAGTTGTACAGCCCTACCCTTAACCAATATAATTTTTTTCTCTCATAATTAACCACCTTTTCCGCCTCTCCCCCTTCCTCAGTCACCATAGTAAACTTTGATCTCTGCATGCACTGACTGCCATCAGGGTGACGGTGACTCACAGCAACTTTACAGGCAGGGTGAAACTGCCCGTTGGCTTTTGGAGACTAACTTTGCATGGAAGAGAAAGCCTCGTCTTTCTTTGATGGACTGGCTGGTGGTTCCAAACCGCCTGCCTTGCAGGCAGCGGCTCACTCTCTCACCCACCACGCCACCTGATCTCCTTTCAACTAGTCTCCATGTAAGGGGACTTCAAAAAGTTCTTGGAAAAATCTAATCTATGGAATTTTTACGCAAACTTTTTGAAACCCTTTCATTTGCTTGTCTTTTTGTATAAGGACATGCAACATTTGCCCTTTTGTGATTAACTTATGTTACTCTGTCTTAAAGCTCCATCCATACTGCTGCATACTGCTTCATTTTTCCTATGGGCTAAGTCAGATGCATCTTAACCCTCAATGTTAAATCCTGCATTTTAATAAGTGAAAGAGATCGTATGCAGCAGATATAGCCAAAACAATATATTGTTTGGTTTCTTGACCGCTACTCCCATGGGCCTTGATTGTGGATCCAAGTGAAATGAAATCTTTGACGAGCTCAATCTTTTCTCCACTTATAATGATGTTGTCGACTGATCTAGTTGTGAGCATTTTTGTTTTGTTTACATTGTGTTCTAAGCCGTACTGATGACTATGCTCTTTGGTCTTCATCAGTAAGTGCTTCAAGTCCTTTGCTCTTTCATCAGCACAGTTGTGTCATCTGTAGATTGCAGGGTGCTAGTGGATCTTCTTATCCTTATTCATATAGGACAGCTTCTCAGATTATTTTCAGAGCACACAGATTCAATCAGCACCACACAGTATCTCCTTGTTCTGCTCAAAGGATTGCCTCTAAGTAGATTCACAGAGAATCTAATAAATCTGTATGGCTCACTTTGCTTTTATAACTGTTTTATTGTGCTGGTCTGGAACCAAGCCTGTAGTATCTCTGAGGTATGTCTGTAATTCTGTTTTAGAAGTACAATCAGCATGTTCCTTAGAATCAAGGACTTTATTTCATGGATTTGTATATGTATCAGAAAGGATCTGTGTTGGTCCAGCTGAACTAGAGAAACAAATACGTAGACTCGCATATGGATATAAGGGTACAGTTTATATACAAGAGGAAGGGGACATAGAGAAAGCATCCCAACTCAGTCCAGTTCAAAGTCATAAGTCCAATATTAACTCATATGTACGATACCAGTCTATAAAGTCTCCCTCCGACTCACAAAGTCACAAGCCAGTGGGTGCAGAGTCCCGGCGCTGGCAGGGGTCCCCTCATGGCTCCTTGCTTCCAGGGCTCAGGGTCCATCAACAGCATCCAGTGGTGGTAGAAGCAAGTCAGCACTGGCAGCGCTCTCCAGGCGGCCTCTCCAACTACAGAGGTCCAGCTCCATCAGGGCAAGACCATGTGGCTTCTCCGGCTCCTCCAGCTCCTTGGATGCTGCCATCTTGTCTTGTCTGTAGTTTGTTGTCTCTGGGACTAACTCCCAACAACCAGGGAGAGAGCTTCTCATCTCCAGGAAGGAAATATTGCGAGATTTCCCAGAAGTCTCAGAAGAAAGCCATACCCACACGGAGGCCTCATTGGCTACTCAATGGCTATCTCCAGATTAACAGGCTAGACTCCACCCCTACATCTCAATCATGAAATTAATGTAAGCACATGACCACCACAGGATCATATGCTTGGTAAAGTAGAAGGTCAGAGAAAAGAAAAACGTGCTCAACAGATTGTTGACATAGTAGCTATAACCAAGGGCTGAAACATAGCAACAATTATAAAAAATACCGCATCTGGGGTTGAGCCCTAGTGGCATAAGTGTTTGAGTGCAGGACTGCCACCCACGGGTTTGGCAGTTCAAATCCAGCAGCTGCTCTCCAGGAGCAAGGCTCTCCAGGAGCAAACAAGGAGCACACCAGAGGGCAGGTGTGCCAAAAAAAAAAAAAAAAAGCAGCATCTGGTCTCTCCGGATAATATGCACAAAGTATGGGAAGCTAAGTCTCCCCCTCCTTGTATCTAAGGAGCATGCTAACTGCACTTGTTCTTGGAAAGATTTGTGTGTGTTTTCTAGCAGTCTACTGTCCTTTCCATTCTTTGCCAACACCATAAATTGAATGTATAAGGTTTTTTTGCATGTTTCTTATTCATTCGCCAACTTACAAATGCATATAAGACCATTGAAAAACCCTAGCTTTGGTTAAGTGCAGTTTTAAAAGGTCTTGTGCAGAATATTTGCCAAAATACCATGAGTCACTTTCTCGATTGTTTCTTTCATGAACAAAATGAAATCTCTGGCCACTTCTATATTTTCCTTATCTAGTGTGATGTCTGTTTGTCTCAGTTGTGAAGGTTTTTGTTTTCTTTACATTGAGCTGCCATCCCTACAGAAGGTTGCAGTCTATTAACCTCATGCGCAATTGTTCCAAATCTTACTCACTTTCAGCAAGCAAGGCTGTATCATCTGCATAATACAGGCTATAAATAAGACTTCTTCAAATTCTGATGCCATGTTCTTCATAAAATCCAGCTCCTCAGATTATTTGCTTAGCATTTAAACTGAATAAGTAGGGTGAAATGATACAGCCCTGACCCACAGCTCTCCTGACTTTAAACTTTCCAGTATCTCCTTTTTCTGATACTATAACTGCCTCGTGTTCCATGGACAGATTCCTAATTAGCACAATGAAATGTTCCATAGTTAACATTTTCTCAAACTTGTCTGTAATTTGCTATGATTAGTGACAGGTTTTAAAATATGAATCAACATATTCTATAAGCCTGGTCACTTCTGGGGATAAAATTTCAAAGAAGCTTCCATATTGAAGAACAGAATGGAAAGACAGAATAGGAAGTCCTCTGGGGAAAAACTACCTCCTCAGAGGAAAGAGAGTAGACTTTCATGATGTAAGTGGAACAAAGCATTCAGGACCTTCATTTGCTGATGTGCCTGACTCAAATTGAGAAGAAACAACTACAGAATCCAGTGATCATATGAATGTGAAATATACAGAGTAGGAATTGAGGAAAGTTGGAAGTCATCAAAAATGAAATGGAACACCCAACGATCATTATCCTAGGCATCAGTGGGCTGAAATGGACTGGTATTGGCCATTCTGACTTGGACAGTCAGACAGTTTACTATTGAGGGAATGACAAATTCATGAGAAATAGTGTCTGACTAATGATCAAAAAGAGCATTTTAAGGTCTTGAAATTCAGTGCTTCATGTGATAGGATAATATCTATACTCCTAAAAGGAATACCAATTAAAACAACTATTATTCAATTTTATTTACCCACCATTACGGCTAATCATTAAGAAGTGAAAAATTGACAAGTTTTTCTAGTCTGAAATTATAAGCATATCATTGAAATACACAGATAATTACTAGTGATTGGAATCAGAAATTGGAAGCAAAACTGAAGGATTAGCATTTGAAAAAATTTGGCCTTGATGAACAAAACCAAGCTGAGAATTGTGTGATAGAATTTTGCAGGACCAATGACTTCTTCATTGCAAATGCCTTTATCAAAGGTGTAATCAGTGACTATACATATGGGCTTCACCAGATGAAATACACAGTAATCAAATAAATTATATCTGCGAAAAGAGATGATGTAAAACCTCATTATCATCAGCCAAGTCAAGGCCAGCAGCGAATAGTGGAACAGTTCATCAATTGTGCTTATTCAAGATCGGTGTGGAGATGAAAAAAAATTTTTAAACAAGTCCACACAAACAAATATATGATTGGTTGTACCCTACCTGAATTTAGTGCCTATTCCAAGAACAAATTTGATGCATCAAGCACCAGATAACATTAAGATTATCATGCATAAAGATAGTAAAAGGCCATTAAAATACAGGAAAGAAATAAAAACCAAAGTGGATGCCAGAAGCGACTCTGAGCTTGCTCTGAGAAGATGAAATAAGAATAATGAGCAATAATTTTCATAGTGCAGCTTAGAAAGACAAGTAGGGTATTATTAAAAGTGTGCAATGGCCAGAAATTAGTAAAATAAATGGAAAGACCACCCTGAACATATCTCAAGGGTTAAGAACTGGAAAATAAATACAAACTCCAAATTACAATGGATTCTATGGGAACAATTTTGAACC
>PVJH01045233.1:0-12516 GCA_004026705.1 Nesogale talazaci
AGTAAGTCCCATTTGTCAATTTCAGGTTCCCCTGAATGTGTACCCTGTCCTGTTGCAGTTAGCCTTTGTATTCCCTGGGTCAAGGTTCTTAGATTTTCCCCGACTCTCTTGCTAATGGTCCTGATAGTTTGAGGTTTTACTTCCAGGTCTGTGATCCACCTCGAGTTTGTTCTTGTGCATGGGGTGAGGTAGAGATCCTTGTTTTAATTTTCTATGAGCAATTGATGGTCTGTTTTATAGTCAGCTCCTGGCCTCATTTTAGTTGCTGATATTGAGCTTGTCCATCATCTCTTCCCACAGGTGTAGTCAACTTGATATATACTTAGTCCAGTTTAGTATTTGTTTATTCCATCTGGAGGAATCCATGTACACAGTCACATTTTGAGTTTTAGGGGAAAAAGGGTATTTGGTATCAAGAAGTAATGAGGCTTACAAAATTCTATCATGGGATCTCCAGCTTCCATTCTAACCTGAAGGCCAGATTTCCCCATGACTGCTCCACTGTTCCTTCCTCTTCGTTTCCAACTTTTCATCTCAACCATCAATCATTACCAGTGCATCTTGATTGAATGTGTGATAAATTTCCAACTGAAGACATAGAGAAAATTCTTCAAAGTTTTCACTCCTAGCTTTAGTGGTTAGTGCATAAAATTAAAGAGAGTTGTATTGAATATACTTCCTTGTTTGCAGATAGATATTATCCCATCACAGACAGCATTGTACCTCTTGATAGATCTTGAGCTGTCCTTTTCTATGATGCATGTGATGTCTTTTCTCTGAAATCTTCTATTCCTATCATAGTAAACCAATGGACTACCTGATTTAAAATGGTCAATATCATTCCATTTCAGCTCACTAATTAATGCCTAGGATATTAATTTTATGCATTCCACTCCATTTTTGAAAACTTCCAAATTTCCTAGCATCCTAATTTATTCATCCCAAATTCCATTGTGAATATCTATGTTCAGTTGTTTTATATTTTCTTTTTATTTGAGTCAGGCCCTCTCAGCAAGTGAGGACTTCAAAGGCTTTTACCTCTCTACCTCACCTTGAGAAGGCAGCTCTTTCTTGGTTCTCTTTAGCGTGCCCTTGTACCTGAGGGGCTCATCTTCTGGAACTATCTCTGCTAAAGTTCTGTTGCTATTCAAGAAGTTTCCAGTATCTGACTAAATGATCCTCTTGTCCATAAAACTTTCAGTGGTAAACTCCTCCAACCGGGCAGCCTATAGATTCTTCGTCATCACTTCATAGTCTGAAATCTCTGTTGAAACCTTTTCACTTTGGATGACCCTCCTGATATTGTGGAAGAAAAATGTGCTTTCTGCTCCTGTAAACAGTGTGTCTCACAAAGGACAGTTCTACCATGTCCTACGGGGTTCCTGTGATTTGGCATTTGCTAGATGGCAGTGAACTTGGAATTTGGAATACCTAACAAAGCTTCTAGCAACAGAGCAACCATAAGCTACCACAGTGTGACAAATCCATAGACACATGGTGGGCGAGTAGCTCACTTCCCCCTAATTTAGGATTTCTGAGAAATGTCATTCTTTATGGGATCAGTCTCCTATTTCTTCCGTGGAGTGGCTTGCGGGTTTGAACAGATAGTCTTAGGATTGACAGTCCCATGTTTGACCACCAGGACTCCTTTTTATAAGGTTAGTCAACTATATAGGACAGTGTTCAAGAGGTCCAACATCACCAGACTCCCATCTCTCACTCTCTTTTTAATCTTACTCTCCTTGAGCATCATACTGAAGGTAACATGGCTGATATCTTCCAGCTCACATTTATTCTCATGTACCCTAAGATAAAAGAAATCGTTTTCATTATTAGCTCCAAGAGAAATTCCAGAACTGTGTCTCATCAATAGCCAATAAAGGCATTTATTGTCACGCTACAACATACACCAAGTTGTTATCTGGGGGCAAGAGGGCACTGTTGCCTTAGATATGTTCTGGAGAATCTTCCTGTGATCCAGAGCTTCTTTATTCCTAGAACATTCTAATATTGGGCAGTAACAGAAACCAGGCCTCTCACTCCAGGACCTCACTTCTCTCATCTGTAAATTAAAGGGATTAGGTTCGGTGCTAAAAAGACTGCCTGCAAAGCCTATGATTCTGGTTCTCTTGGGAAGGGATTCTTTCTGGCCTTTCCATGTTCCTGGCTCATATGCACTCTCACAGTCAAGACCCTGAGGGCTAACATCCAAATGATGGAGCCTGCCCCCTAGTCACCTTGGAGGCCTGTAGGAAAAGTCAAAACTGTTTCTCATTTTCAGTTGGATAAACTCTTACCCTTTAGCAGTGGGGTGTTGATTTTCCTGGCCAGGTTGCTGAACTCTGGTAATACAAGACTCCTGGTCTCAGAGGACTGCCATGCCTCAAATGTGGTTGGGAGCTGCAGAACCCCAGTGGGGCTTTCGGTTTTTTCAGCAAAGACCAGGAAATCTCTGCCAGCTTCCTACATTCCTCTGTTCAATACCACCAACCCCCAAAGGCCAATGCAAATGGCACGTGTAAATCACCTCAGTCTCGTTGCCAACATTCCAAATGCTTCAGAGGAAATGTGACCACTTGGGTGCCTAACTTTGCTTTGAAAGGTCATAGGCAAATGTGTGCTATAAATGTCCTGGCATTGCAGCTGGCTGTCTACCCCTGCCCAGAATATCCAGGACTCAGCCAGCTTCCCAAAGCCCCTAGAAGGTTTAACTTTACAATTCAAGCCAGATGCTAGCTGGGGGAGGCAGCGTGGGAAGGGGTGGTGGGGAGAATTAAGTAAAGTTAGCATACATCCTCATTGGTCACTGATAATCATAGCTTAATGCCTGCTGTCCCAATGATGTTACTAATAAATAGCAATAAGAGCAGTTGGCATCAAGTCCATCCTGACTGATGTCCACCGCAAGTTCTCTAGAGTGGAAGCACCCTCTGCAGGGTTTTCTTGAAGCAGAGGGCCATTTTTTCCCCAAGGGACCTCACAGTAGATTTGAACCACCAACTTTTCCATTTAACATTATTTGACATTCAAGTTGGCACTGTTACAAGGTGTGTGTTACCTAAGGACTCACAGCTATTGATAAAAAAAATCACTGCCATTAGGCTCACAGTGATTCCATAGGACACAGAAGATCTGGCCCTGTTCGGTTCCTTGACTGTAAATCTAGGGGCACAGAAAGCCTCATCTTTTCCCCAAGGAGTAGCTGATGGAGTCCAACTGCTGACCCCCTGCTCCAGCAGAGCGTCTTCATGTATTGATTAAAAACAAGACAAATAAAAACTCACTGTTCATATGAGACAAGGTAGAATTGCACATGTGGGTTCTGAGACTGAAACTCATTAGGAGAGGAGGAAGCTGTCTTTTTCCCAAGGAGAAGTTGGTCGTCCTGATCTTATGGTTAGCAACCCAAATGCCTAGTACACCCCAAAAGCCAAACTCACTGCCATCGATTGGATGCCAACTTCCAGTGACGCTATAACGCTTGTGAGCTTCCCAGACTCTCACTCTTAAGGGGATAGAAAGTCCATCTTCTCCTTAGCATCAAACAGAGTCCATTTCACCCACAAAGCGCCTTGACTTAGAAGAGAAGTTGTTTGTCCTCCTTAGACATCAAGGGCTTTCCCACAGAGTTAATCAACTTCACCTTGCAAATCCAGATCATTTCACTTCAGCATATTGTTCTTTGTGAGGGACCATAGGCCCCTCTGGTGAAAATCATGACCCTTGGCCCAAGACTGCAAACACTTTCTAGTCTTGAAAACCCGGGCCTGTCTAGAAATGCTTGAGACAGCCGCAAATCCCTTCTTGCTTCTAGCTGGGCAGGTAATGAACTCTCTGGAGGCAGTTTCATTAGCACCTGGGAGCCATTAGTTCTGCTTAAATGGAACCATCTAAATTTTAGCACATGCTAATCATTCGGCTACTGTATGTGAACTTGATTTTGTCTTTCACCAGGAATGTGATTGCTGGTTGGCACAAGGAACAGTCATCTATGCCTTCATTGAGGGGGGAGAGGAAATCCAAACTTGGGTCTTGGGCTGTAACTTTAGTAAAACATAGTCAGAACCCTTTGTATAAGAGGGGGGCTTCAAAAAAAGTTCGTGGAAAATGGAATGGAAAGATAATGGGATTTTTTTCCATGAGCTGTTGAAGCTCTCTCATATGAGTATATACACATACCCATGATCTCCCACTCACTCTATCTCAGCAGCTGTGTACACAGGGCCTGTCAGAGATGAATTAGTCAATAATTTCCTTTCAAAAAATTAGTCAATCTATTGAAGCTAATTAGCTAGGTCTGGGTTGAGTCAAGCAGAGCACTTGTTGGGTCCGGAGGAAGACTTGCAGAGACAGGTTGTAGGAAGCCAAGGTCAATAGGCTGGGAATGTCTATTGTTGCATAAGAATGCTGCTACATTAAACTATCTTTAGAGATGTCAGGTCCCCTACCCACTGCCATGGTCAATTCTGACACACAGGCCAGTTACTCAAGGGGCAGAGTCAGACCCTAGAGTTTGTGGGGTAGTCAATCTCTTATGGGAGCATCTTTCTCCTTTGGCAAAGCTTGTGGGTTTTGAATTCCCTGTCTTGTGGTTAGCAGATTCTCATCCCACGGCACCATTTGAGCTCCATAGTAGATCACATATGAACAGTGACAGACACTCCTGACAGACACTCCTGTTTTTGTCTTTATGTATTCCAATACATTTAATTGTCATAGCATCTTTAAAACGTAGCCTCAACTACCATGGCTAATTTATAAAGAAAGACACTGAAGCACAAATTGTTTATGTTGAATGGCTAGTGGCTGAGAAGGGATTGCAACCTAGATGGTCTGATTTTGAATTTTCTTCTTTCTGTCCTTTTTCTCCCTTTTCTTCATTTTTCTCTTCTTCCTCCTCCTCCCCCTTTTCAACCTTGCACACTGACATTCAGGAGTTTACAAAGTGCTCCTTCACTCACAGATGTTTTTATTATATAGAAGCAAAATGGCAGAAATATGGGCATTTTTGAATGCTTAGTATCTATCTATAATTTGAACTCAAGATGAAACTGAGTCTTCATCCCATCACATGTGCTGGCAGAATTAGTTGCTAACTAAAGGAAAGGAAAATTCATCAAGATCTCATAGAACCCTCTTCCATGTGTGTCCCAGACACTGAAAGACCAGACATGGAATAAAGCCCATCTGATTTAGGTTCTCAAATAGGAGTCCACATTGCTTTGTTCATATCCAATAGAACTCAATGTTCAGATGCTCTATTGATCTAGGGCTATTTTTATTGTTGTTGTTGAGCATCCAACAAAAGCAGAAGACACATTTATTTGAAGTGCAAATGAAACATTCAACAAAATGCACCAGATGCTGCGCCATAGGAAAGGCTGGGTGTATTTTGGACTATTGAAATGGTATCAAGTATTCTCAGACCCGAGGAATTCAGTGAGAAGCTACAATTAAAAAGAAAGATTTCCTCAAACCCTTTGAATGCTGGCATTTGAAAAAAGTAGATGTCATATGTGTAGTGAAATTTACCCTTTGTAGTGTAGACTTTGTGAGTTTTGACAAATACATTCAACCAGGTAATCACCATCGTCGTCATCAAATACAAAACTCTTCCATCACCTTCAAAGTCCCCCCACTTGTCTTGGTAAATACTTCCCCACCACAACCCTAGACCCTCACAAACATGAATCTTTTAACTCTCCCTATAAGTTTTCATTTAAAGTCTCACATAATGCATCTGAGATCCATCTATGCTATTGAGTCAACCACCCTATGGGTAATAGAATGAAACACTGTCCCATTCCTGAGTTCAAGCTCAGCTTACAGTCACTGACAATTTCTCTTATGAGGGTCTTTTTTTTTTGTCATGTATGGTCCTTTTGATTACTGTATCATGTTCTCTTGTGTGGATGAATGTATCCCCCTTGTTTATCTGTACTAATTTTTCAGTCCCTCTATTTCACAATTACAAGGGAAGTCAATGTCGGCATCCCCATATAGAATGTGTTTAGCTCATAAAGTGTTTAGCTCTAGAAGAAGCTGTCTAAATTCCCAACATATTTGTCTTCTTTCATTCCTATCCGTGTAGGCATGTTCCACTGCTCCGTATTCTCAGCCACACATACTATTGCCACCTCTTTTTTGGAAGGCTTTTGGTAAGTACAACATTGTCTCTGATTATATCTTTCTATCTTGTCCCTCAAAGATTGGTTGACATTTCACTTCTGCAAATGCAACAATCACACAATACATCACTGAACCTTTTTTGTTTTGTATGGTCAATATTTTGTGTTTGCACTTTGCTGATTCCTAATGGTCTTTTCACATCCTTATTTGTTATTAGTATAAAGTCTTTACTGGAATGTTGGTTCAAATATGTTGCTCATTTTTAATTGGGTTGTTTTGTTTCTTGGACTTTGAGAGTACTTTATATAGTCTGGATAAAAGCCCTTTATCAATTATGTACTTCCCAAGTTTTCTCACAGACTATGGTTTATTGTATCATTTTGTTAAACTAAATGAGTGGAGTTATACAAAATGAAATCTACTGTCTCTTTTGTTTCTCTTCTTCCTAGTGCTCTTTGCTTTCCTAAGAAATCTTTGCCTGCCACAATTGGCAATGAAATTATTTTATTTATTTATTTGTCCAGTGTTGGCACTATTAAATGCTAATTCTTCCTTTCTATCTTGTACTGCAATGATTGTTTTACATTTTATTTCTACAAGTGCTATGATCACAATACACTACTGAAACGTTTTGCTTTGGATGGTCCAATATCCTTTTGATGTGTAAATTCAAATTTCTGTCAAATATGGCATTATTTTTTTTCTGTTGCAAAGAACTGCTAGCATTTCTTTTGGTGCCATTTTGCTGGTAACTGAGTCGATTTTGGGTGTCTTAAGAAGTTTTTATTTTTCCTTTATCATTGATTTCATTTTCCCCAGATGTAGAAATATGGGCTGGCAGTATGTTTTGCTTTTTGTAATTTTGTTTTGCTTTTGTTTTCAGCCCTTAAAGATGTCACTTGGTTTTATCTGATACATATCTTTTTTTTTTGGATACATATCTTATTGTTGTTCTTAGATGTCATAGAGTCAGTTCTGACTCTAAGAGACCCCCATGTGCCAAAGAACAAAATACTGCACAGGCCTGTGCCACCTTCACAATCGTTATGTTTGAAGCTTGTTTTTTGAAGCCACAGTGACCATCTATCTTATTGAGCATCTTCTTTTCTCCCCGATCTCTACCAAGCATCATCTCTTTCTCTATTCATAGGTCTCTTCTGATAACATGGCCAAAGTATCTGAGATGAAGTCTCCCCCTCTTTCTTCTATGAAACACTACTTCAAAGACAGATTTGCTTGCCTTTCTGGCTGTTCACAGAAAACTTCAGTGTTCCTTCCTTAAAACAGTTAGCCATAAGTCTGCTGTAATTCTCATATCTATTCCTCTGTATAGACAGTAGCTTTATATATGACTTCTTTAAATATCTGTTATCTTTTCTTTATTTATTTTTAAATTAAAGTTTGAGTGTGTATATGTGTGCATGCTTTCATATTTATTCTGTTTGGTGTTAAGTAAGCAGCTTGGATTTTTAGGAAAAGACCATTTATTAATTTTGGAATATTCTTAGGCAGGCACTATCTCTTTAAATACTTCCATATCTCCTTGCCTTTTTCTCACAAATTAGAGAATTTAATTCCTTCCTTTCTTCCTTCCGTTATTTCAATTACATGCAGGTTAAACAGTAAATTGTAAGATATCCCTCAGCTTAGGAATAATCTGTCCTCTTTGCACCTTTGTTTTTTCTTTCTGTGTTTCCATTTAAGTTAATTCCTCCTGACATATTTTCAAGTTCACCAAATCTTTCCTTGGCTGCATCATGTGTACTAATGAACTCACTGAAAGCACTCTCTGTTTCTGCTCTGTGTTCTAATTTCTAGTGTTCTCCTTGATTTATCGTATCAATCATGCTGGTGAAATTCCTCAGATCCAAATGGTCCTTGTCCATCTTTTAGAGGAACCCTCTAATGTATTAATAGTTATTCTAAACTTGTAGTGGTCTCCATATCTAAGTTTTATTTAAGCCTGGCTCTGTTGTTTGGTTGTTGAATGCATACTAGAAGTCATATAGTATGAGCATTTTATAGATGCAGAAAATGAACCTCAAGAAGGCTAGGAGAGGAGCTAAGACTCTCACAGGTAGAACAGATATCAGGAGGCCAAACGGACTTCAGGTTTCATTCATCATTGTATTGCATCGTTCCATGATATAGAACCAACAAGTTGCTGTGGAACAAATTATTAAACCACTGGGAATCCTTAAGTGCAAAGATGATTCCAGTAAAAGCTCCCCAGGAGAGGCAAACCTGGTGGCCCAGTTGAGTGAGTAGACCTTAGAAGCTGTTGTCTGTCACGTGATGGTATTGACATGCTATCGGATCAGTTGGTTTGGGGGTGGGGGATGGGACGATAAACTTGCTGACATTGAGTTGATGGCAACTCAGAGCAATGCTATAGGACAAGGTAGAAGTGCCCCTGTGGGTCTGGTTATGGGAATAGGAAACCTAGTCTTTCCCAGAGGACCTACTGGTGGTTTGGAACAGCTAAGCTTGCAGCTAGGAAGCAAATTCATAAGTACCTTGACACCAAGGCTCCTCCAGGCAAAGAGGAAAAGAATTAGTCGGTCTTTCACTATGGCCAAGAAAAAAGGTATGGCCATGTGTTTACTCTCATCCTAGGCTTGGTCACCTAAAAGCCTTAATTCCCCATGCTTTTGACATGTTCTAGAAAACGTGTTTAGCCAGGTCTAGACAAGGTCACTGTGGTTGGTCAAGTACAGAGTCAGTGCACAACTGGGCAGTGTGTTGTTCAGTTGTTTGTAGGGCAGCCATGAGCTACAACTAATTGACAGCACCTAACACAACAATAGCAGCAAAAACAGCTTTCTGCATTATTTCCACATTGAAGTATTAAATTGTCATTCAGAACATTAATAGTAACTGAGTAGAAGCCTTTTATACTTTTTCTTCCTTAATGACACCCTTTTCCTTTAATTACTACTTCATTCCTAAAACAAGTTATTGATATACATGCACAAATACTGCTTAACACAATACTGTAACGAAAGCACCAAAAACCTTGACAAAATTAGCAGCGATGAAAACACAGGCAGAAAACAAAACAAAACAAAACAAAAAAACAGTATGTGCTTGTAACATGTGAACAAAAGCAGTTTCCTTGCAATTGTGTAATGACAATTCTGACTAGAACACAGAAGGATTGGAACATAAATTAGTATAAAGTTTTAGCTTTGTAGGCATATTGATATCTATATGCTCTTTTTGTTGTTCGTCACCACCAAGTTAATTCCAACCTATAATGATCTTCTGCACAAAAGAATGGAATATAGACCAGTCCCACACCAACCTCACAGTTGTTTCCATACCTGTGCCCATTGCTGGGACCAGTGTCAATTCATCATCCTTAGAGCTTTCCTTTGCTTCACTGCCCCTGTACTTTACCAAACCTGATGTTGAAAGCATGTAAGGCAGTGGTTCTCAACCTTCCTAATTCCATGACCCTTTAACCAGATCCTCATGTTATGGTGACACCCCCCCCTCCACAACCATAAAATTATTTTCATTGTTACTTTATATCTGTAATTTTGCTACTGTTATGAATCAGGCAACCCCTGTGAAAGGGTCATTCAACTCCCAACGTGATTACGACCCACAGGTTGAGAACTGCTGAGGTAAGGTGAAGTTTCTCCATCCTTTCCTCTAAGGAACACCATGGCCACAAGTCTTCAAAGATGGATTTGTTTGTCCTTTTAGCAGTACATAGTACTTTCAATAGTCTTCTTATTTTTTTTTTTTTGGCATCACTGACCTCTGATGGGAGTAGGCAGCCCAGCCTTGCTCCTGGAGAGCTGCTGCTGGATTTGAACCACCAACCCAGTGGGCCATAGTCCCACACACAACCACTACATCACCAGTGCTCAGCCCCTCAATAGTCTTCTTAAGCACCACAATTCATGTACAATAGACTTACATAATTTTTGTGGTTAAAATTAACTGTAGGGAAAATTTTACAAATAATAATAAGTTCCTGCTGAAATAACACAAAAAGACTTTCTAGGCAGTCTTTTTGGTACCCGTCTCCTAACTTGGGGTAGTACCAATTGCCACAGAAAGTGTACACCCCCATACATCCCTAATGATCTCACTGCTTGTAGCCCTGTCCGATCTCACAGCAAGATAATGTGTGGTCTCACATGCTAATTTCAAGTCAGCATGGTGGTTCTATAAATCTTGAAGGGATATGAGGTGATCCTTGATGTGGCGTGGTTCTTTCCTTCAGCTCAAAAGGCACCGCTGCCCACATATTAGCCTCAGGGTCAAGAAATGTGGGGAATAGGCAAACATACCCCTGCCTATGGCCTTTCTATCCATTCAACCAGTAGATAGTAGGATAACCTTTTATATAACATCCTCAGATCTGGGGCAGTCACCAAATCAGAAACACTTGCTGTCATAAGGGTTGAGCGGATAAAAGAAGAGAGGTTAGACTCCATGTTTGTGCACAACATGTAACCTCCCCACACCAGAGCAAGGGCACATCTCCAAAACCACTGCTGTGCTGTATCTTTGTATTCTATGTTCCAACAGAAGCAACAAGAAGTCTTAGGCTTGCTTCCTGTTTGGAAGACCTTCTTAAAAGGGGCTTCTGATATGAAAGATCTCAAGCAAATTTGGATACACTGTTTCAGTCTTTGACCTAATAATAATATTTTTATGCCATTGAATTCCTCAAAGCCTTTAAGGACTACAGGGGAGATGGAATATTGTAAAGGACCAACCCAGCAAAAATGATATCCAAGTTGTGCTTTTTGTAGGTGTGTTAGTCCAGGTAGACTAGAGAAACAAATTCATGAACATACATATGGATATAAGGGAAAGGTTAATATTCAAGAGAAATGGAACATTGAGAAAGCATCCCAACCCAGTCCAGTCCAAGGGGATAAGTCCGATATTAGTCCATATGTCTGATACCAGTCTATAAAGTCTCCTTCCAATTCATGAAGCATGTGCAATGACACCAGGGCAATCACAGCCCAATATATCTTTATATCCAGCAGCAGTAGAAGCATCCTAACACTAGCAGGGGTCTCCCCATTGCTCCTCATTTCCAGAGCTCAAGGTCCACCAGCAGTATCCATTGGCAATAGAAGCATCTCAGCGCTGGCAGGGGTTTCTCTGTGGCTTCTATCAGGGTCTGGTTCTATCAGGGCAAGCCCATGTGACTTTTCCTCCAGCTCCTCCAGTTTCCAGGACTCAAGATTTATCAGACCAACTCCAAAAGACTGAGTCTATGGTCGCTCACCTCTATGGAAAAAATAGCATGAGATTTCCCAGAATTCTTCGAGAAAGCCATGTCCACACAGAGGTCTTATTGGCTATCTCCAGATTGACGGGCAAGACCCCACCCCTACACTCCCAATCATGCAATTGACACCAAGTACACGACCACCACAGTAGGTGGGATCAGAATTTGGTGTGATATCTTCTGATTGCTGAAAAGGAAAGAGATACAACAAAACAAGGTCAATATCTAATATTTATCAAGAGATAATCCAGGTGCATTAATTTAGAAATGGGGTCAAGGATCAACGATCTAGATTCCAGAAACAATTTGCTATTTACTATCTAATCAATCTTGGGCAAGTAATTTCCCCTTGTTTTTTTTTTTTGTTTGTTTGTTTCTTTAAATTTTCATATTAAAAGTTTCATTTCAAAATTACAAATTTACCCCGTTCTACCCTCTCCACTCTTAATCTTACATTATAGTAACGTTAAAAGGAGGAAGGCCAACCTTGCTTCATAGATTTATTCAGGTGTAATTAGATTTATGGATATGGAAAATCTATGCCAATTTTTCAAAGCACTTTGTAAAATTAGGGTGTGAAGAAGGACTCAACGAAAGAGTAGCTTAAAAGGAATAGGATATCAGTGAAGAGTGCAAGAGCCAGATTTTCAGATGGGCAAGACTCTAGTACAGTCTGATCTGTCAAATTGCAGCCTGAAGGGCAGGTGGCTAAAGGGCTCAGTGGGTCACCTAAAGGTCTGAGGTTCTAACCCTATCAGGCAGATCCACAAGAGAAAGATATGATGGTCTACTTTACAAAGGTTACATCATTGGTTGGAATGCTTGGCAGTTGTACACTGTCCATAGAGTCTCCATTAATCAGAATTAGCTCAATGGTACCAAAATGCAATCCCCGTCTGAAATCCCCAGCAAAACAGCAGTGCCATGAATACTTCTTAAGTCCCCTCTTTGTGTCCGTTGCCTTAAGCCATAAGAAGAGACCAGCTGAGGTGGTGGAAGGAAAGCCCAAGGCTGTTCATGGCCTATAGAGCTCTTGTCCAAGTAATGGGGAGAAAAGAGAGCCAAACCCAAAGGCGTCCACTGTGAAAAGAACAAAGTTTGCCAGGCCTGGGAGACTTGAATAG
>PVJH01045234.1:0-12502 GCA_004026705.1 Nesogale talazaci
CCCTTCCTCCCTCCCTCCTTTCCGCGGGCTCCGGCGGCAGCGGCGGCGCTCGCGCGGGCGGGCAGGTCCCTCTGCTGCCGGGTCCCATTTGTTGCCAGGTCTGGCTCGGGGCGGCCGCGGCGCGCGGAGCTCCGGGGCGCCCGGTGGGGCAGAGGCGCAGCCACGACGGAGCAGCCTCGGGACTGGCCGCCCCGCGCCCCGTTCGCCGCCGTGCCCTTCCCGGGCGCGCTCACCCCCTTCTCGGGATGGGATTGTAGCGGCGGCGCGGACTCGGCGGGGATCGCGGCGGAGGCGGCGGCGGCGGCCGCGGAGCGGGGCTCCATGTTTTCCCCGGACCCGGAGGAACACTGCGCCCCGAATAAGGAGCCGGTGAAATACGGGGAGCTGGTGGTGCTGGGGTGAGTCCGGGGGGACCCCGACCTCGGGCTGCGGGGCGGGGGGCCGCCGCGCGCGCGCTTCCCTGCACGGGCCGGTGCGGGGGGTCGGGCACTCTCTGGGGACCCCTGGGTGGTGGGGGCGGCCGGAGCGCCCGGGAGGGAGGGGGTGGCGCGGGCGGGATGCGCCCCATTATCACGCGCGCGGGGCGCTGCGGTGGGCGGGCGCCGAGACCCGCGGTCTGCGCGGGGGACGGCGGCTCGAGGAAGTGGCGGAGCGGGGCCAGCGAGGCCGCCGGGGGCCCTGGGCAGCGGGGACTTGGGTGACTCCGCGTCCGCGGCGCCCCGCGCTGGGAGACGCGGTTCTGGGCCGCACCGCCCGGGAGACGGGGCCACTTCTCCGCACGCTGGTTGGGTCCCGCCTGCCCGCGCCCCGCACGGTGGGCCGGGGGCGAGGCGCCACCGTCGCGGCCACCTGGAGACCTGGAGGACCCTACACTTGGCCAAGCCACGAGGCTTTCCTGGCCAGGTGCCCCCTGCCCCGGTGAACCGTGAGCCTCGGGCCCCTGGGCTCGGCTCGGTGCTGCGAGCTCCGGCCGCCGTGGGCAGTCGCAGCGGCTGGACCGCCGTCCTCCTAGGACAGCGCTTTGCATATTGTTAGGGTGACCGCTTCAGGCTGCCGGGGCCGGAGGGCAGTGAACTGTCTGTGACCCGGCTTGCCGGCCGGCCCTCGGGCAATGCCCGGTGTGTGCGGGGGGAGACGGCCTGGACCCGGGCACCAGAGTGGGGAGGGACCGCATCCCCCGTGTCCCGCCGTCGCGGGCCTCCGCCTCTCGGGTGCCCTCCAAGGGGTGGGGTGGGGGAGCTCGGGGGAGCTCCCTGGCTTCACCCGCCTGGGCTCCCTTTCTTGTGCAAACCACGTTTTGAAGATAGTAATTATCTACCGTCGTTAAACGGCAGCAATTAGAGACTTCATCTACTTCCTGAGTTTCCTTGTGACATTTCTATTGTTTACCCTTAATAAGCCAGGGGAGAGGCTTCACCAGATGAAAGCAGGGTGGAGTGGGCAGTGAAAGGGGAGTGGGATGGGAAGGGGCTTAGGTAGGAGCCCCTGGAAAAGAAGCACGTTCGGTTTAACATCTGAGGAGATAGGACTTTTTTTTTTTTTTTTGGGGGGGGGGGGGGGCGGATTGGGCAAGGGGGATGTGTTGCTCTTGGGAACCCGCGGTTTTACCCTACTGTGTTCACATGTATTCTGAGAACCCTGGATGCTGCTGATAGGTAAGAGTCGTTGGCGTGGAAAAACTCCAGGAACTTTGAAAAACGTGTTCTGATAGCTGAATACCTTTTGCCAAGTGCCGACTTTGAAAACAATTTTAAAAGAGAGGGAGGAATATTTGAGTGCAATTTCAAGACAGGGCAACCGCAAGGTTTTGAGCCCTAGCTCCCTCACGCTCTTCTCGGCATTAGGTGGAATGTGATTAGATGTCTCATTGACTACTTTGAAGGTGGCATGCCAATGAGCGTTCTTGCCCTTTTTAAAATTTTCTGTCCAGCGTCATCAGATTTGCACTTAAAAAGACAAATGTCAAGATTCGTTGGGAGAAGGGAGATGTGACCGGGACAATAGCTGAAGTTTAGTCTGCCTTATGTAACATCAGCCCTGTCTAACAGTGTAGGACTTCGTTTTGTTTCTGTGATTGGCTTCAAAGTATGTTTAATTCTATGGACTCGACATGGGAGATTAATGGGTGTCAGGACTTTTATTTCATTATTTCCTTATGAGGAAATCACTGCTGAGATGCTTCAGAAAAGCAGTGTGTGAGTGGGCCTGGAGAAGGTTTTTGTGTTCTTAGCTGCAAGTGCAGGGCGTTCTCAAGCCAGGAGCAGGATTGAAACCATGGACTCTCCCTGTATCAGAAGCTCTGCTCTCTATAAAGTGGGAGATGTGAATGCTTGTATTAAGTCCTTTATGGATACGTTTCCCAGAGAAACCAAGATGTCAGACTATTTGGGGTCAGACATGCTGCTGTGGTATGTGCACCTACTGTGTGTCGGCCCAGGTTGGCATTGGGGATCAGTGTGGTGTAAGGGGCATGAAGAGTCGTAAGCATGTAGACAAATGAATAATAAATGACCTTTTCCGTTGCTGCGGAGTTCCAGAAGGAAATTAGTTAACTTAAAGGAATGACTGCTTTGGCTGGGTGTCGCTTTCTTCAGGGAAGGGGTCAGGGAAGGTCTTTTTGAAGAAGCAGAATGTGATTCGAGACTAGGCTGCTGAATCCATCCGAGTCTGGTTTCTGGAGAGGTAAAAAGAATTCTAGCCTTGTTCTTATTTGAGAGCAAACTACTGGTTCTTTAGCAGTCTTGAAGAATATTGAACAATACTGAAGGATGCGGGTAAACCAGTGATTTGCTGGGTAGATTTTCCAGAGGCCCTTATTAATTCATGTCCCACCCAAAACACTTGACACCAGGCCAGGCTCTCTTTCTTAAAACAGCTATATTGTAAGTCAAAAGAAATCACCATCAGCTTTGCCTGCCTGGTCATGTAGGGCATAAGTGCAGGTAGTGAATTTTTTAGCAGAGATTGCCAAGTGGTTAGGAGTAGGGCTTTCAATCTTGGCAGGTTAGTGACTAGCCCCGGTATCAATGTTACGTTGTGCCCCTTATTTAAATGAAGGTACAGAAAAAGGATTGGTGGTGCTACGGGGTGGGGTCTCTTTTGCTGTTAGTTTAAAGTGACTTTGTTTTCAAAGTTGGATAATTGTGCCAGGACTGGGATGCAGTTCATGGAGTGTGAAGAACATGAACTTAATCAAGAGACCTGGATTCCCATTCCCCTCTTTTGCCTACTGGTGGTGTGATTCTTCTTTCTTTCTCAGTAGTAAACTGGGATTGAGTCAGATGGTCTTCAAGGCCCCTTTGAAGTACGGTGCCTTACCTCAATGGCAGAAGACTGTACAGCTAATATATTCTAAGAAACCTGGCCCGTGTTGATTTTACCTATTATTGAGGTGATTTGTGGCAGAATTCAAAGGGGGAATGTTTACCGCCCTTCAGTAGAACAGACCAATGCTATCATGGCCTTACATCAGGAAGTTATTTGCAGAGCAGACAGGTGAGGGCTTTTTTTTTTTTTTTGGTAAGTTTTAATTGTACACATACATTTATTTGACTGTGTTGTGAGTGCATTCAGACGTGATAAAATTTTCTATTTCATGGTTGAGATGGGCAGGTTAGGTTCTTTCGAAATGAACCTAAGGATGTCAAAATTGTCAGAGATGGTGGTTCATGCTCCATCCCCCTGATTTTACTGAGAGGAACAGAGGACTCAAGAAGGAAGGAGGTTTGCCAAGCTCCTACTTGCCCCTGGAGGAGCGGGGAGCATGAGCTGTCACCCGGCTGGAGGGTCACTTCTGGGCAGGCCTTCTGAGGGGTGCTGGGGCACCTTTCTGGATGCTGCATGAGGTACAGAGGCTCTGCTCACTCTCCTTGCTGACCAGTGACTCGTGAGGTTCTTCAGCAACATGCTGCTTATTCTCTCTGCTCTCCTCATCTCACAGCTGAATAGACCTGCACATTTTGCAAGGCTGTATTTTCATTGGCTGTTTCACAGAATGTATTTGTTTGTTTTAATCATTTTATTGGAGGCTCAAACAACTCATCACAATCCATACATACATCTCTTGTATGCAAAGCACATTCCTACATTTGTTGCCACCATCATGCTCAAAACATTTTCTTTCTACTTACGCCCTTGGAGTTAGCTCCTCATATTTCCCCTCCCTCCCTCAGCCCTTGATAATTTATAAATTATTTTTATTTTGTCATGTCATACATTGTTGGATGTCTCCCTTCACCCCACAAAATGTATTTTTTACTGGATTTTTCTACCAAGGATTCTTAACTTTGCGTCCAAAGATGGACTTCATGAGCTTGATTGGGAGGAAAAAAGACCTTTTTTTTTTTTTTGCTGTACTCAAACTGACATGTAGCATTTCAGTTTTAAGTGTAGGCAAGAAATCCAGTAGTAGAGACCAGTGCCTGTGTTTTTGTGGTTAATAAAAATGATAATTGATTTCATAGACTATCAGAATTGGGCAAATATCTCAATATATATGTATATACACATATATATGCATACACACACACTCTCCCACCAGTCTATTAATTTGTTTTACTCTGGTGGCTTTCATCTGGCTCTGGTGGAAGCTGTGTGCCCAGTGCAGGTGACATACAAATCAGCAGGGCCATCCATGGCGTCAGGGTTCAGAGGGAGCAGCTAGACGAAGACAGACTCGGGAGAAAGGCCTGACAGTTGACTTCTGGGTCTCATCCAAGGATGTGAGCTCATAAACCACAATAGACTCTTGTCCAATGTGATGCTCATTGAGGCGCCTCTTAGGTTGGAGGGAACATGATGGGCGTGCAGGACCAGGCAAGCATTTGCTCTTTGGTTCACTAAGCACAACAAAGCGACAGGTATTACTAGGTCATGGTTTAATGACTATGACTATTTTGACCACTCTTCCTTGGGGAGGAAGCCTGGTGTGTTAGTCTGAGTAGACTAGAGTAACAAATTCATAGACACGCATATGGATATAAGGGTAAGGTTTATGTACAACAGGAATGGGACATTGAGAAAGCATCCCAATCCAGTCCAGTTCAAAGTCATAAGTCCGACATTAACCCATAAGCCCGATATCAGTCTATAAAGTCTCCTTCCAACTCACGAAGTCACAGGCAGTGGGTGCAGAGTCTTGGTGCTGGCAGGGGTCTCCTCGTGTCTCCTCGCTTCCAGGGCTCAGGGTCCATCAGCAGTATCCAGTGGTGGTAGAGGCAACTCAGCGCTGGCAGGGATCTCCATGTGGCTTCTCCAGCTTCAGAGGTCTGGTTCCATCAGGGGAAGGCTGTGTGACTTCTCCTCCAGCTCCTCGGATGCTGCCATCTTGTCTTGTCCGTAGTTTGTCGTCTCGGAGACTGTGATGCTCAACCACTGGGTGGATGGCCTCTCATCTCCACGAGGGAAATACCGAGAGATTTCCCAGAAGTCTCAGGAGAAAGCCATACCCACACAGAGGCCTCATTGGCTACTCAATGGCTATCTCTAGATTAACAGGCTAGACTCCCCTCCTAAATTTCAGTCATGAAGTTGACATAACCACATGGCTGCCACACCTGGGCTTTTTCCTCCTGTAAAGATTTATGTCTCGGAACCCCGGTGCAGGTCTCCTAGTTCCATAAGGTCACTATGTGTCGCCATTGGCTCCAGGGAGGCTTTGAGCTGACTGCTGTGTAAGATTGATTTCACCTGCCCTCCTTTGTGCTTCATTTGATGTCTTTAAGAGCACTTTTCTGAGAAAGGCTCTGTGGATGCCCCCAGAATGACGGAAGGATCCTTGGAACCAAAGGAAAAAGAGAAAGGTTGAGAACCTCTGCAAATGAAGGCTTGTTTAGGAGCAGGAATGGAAAAGGAAGTATGGTAATTAGTGGCCAGGGATCAAGGTCTCCAGATACAAGGTCCGGTCATAGGGAGGCAGTTTCTTTGCATGTTGTAACATTTGCAGATAAGACCAGGAACACTCCTGCTTGGAGCATCTGTGGTCTTTACTCAAAAATGCAAACTCAAGCAAGAGTTCCAAGTTTTGTACTCATTTTCAGTTTTCACCTTGGCAGTTTGCTTTTGATGCACACAACTCCCCTTGGCTGTAAGACATGGCTTACACTCTCCCCTAACACTTTTTCTTCTCTTGTCTTTCTCTCTAATTTGGGCCCAAGACATCAAACACCAATATCCTTTATAGACTAAAGAGGTCTTTGAACTTTAAAAAAAAATCTGTACTGTCACTCAGAGGCTATGGTGATCTAACGAGTTCGTGTGTGTGTGTGTGTGTGTGTGTGTACACGTGTACGCATGCTCTCCCTGCCATGGAGTTAATGGTGACCCAGAGACCCCGTAGGACAGAACTGCCCCTGTGGGTTTCCCAGGCTGTCATTCTTCAAGGGAGTAGAAAGCCCGGTCTTTCTCAGGAGTGTGTGGCTGCAGTCTCTGCATCGTCAGGCTGCCAAGGGGCTGCTGTGCCTGGCTGTGGCCTGCTCTGTTTCCTGTGCTCGTTTCTGTCTTATGTGGAGCCCATGGCTGTCTCCACTTTGTGCTTTCTCGCTGGCTTTCTTGGATTGCTTGATTTCTTCAGCCCGCCAAGAGGGGCACCTTCACTAGGACTTTTCCTTGGAGGTACTTACTTCATCATGTCACTGCTATTTCAAGTGGGTTGGTATGAGCAGAATGAAAACCAGGTTCATTCAGGTCCCTGGCGACTTTGCCAGATAAAATACCTGCCTGCAGCCACAAAACACAAACCAAAGTAAACTCTCTGCCATCGAGTGGATTCTGACTCCTAGCGACCTTTTAAGGACAGAATAGAACTGCCTCTGGTTTTTCCAAGACCGTAAATCCTTTCTGGGAGTAGGCAACCTCTTTTTTCTCCCTCAGAGTGGTTGGTGGTTTCAAACTGGCGACCTTGTGGTTAGCAGCCCAACATGTAACCACTCTGCCAGCGGGGCTCCTGCCTATGCACAAAGAACCAAATAAACAAAAAACATTTTCTAGTGACTTGTGGGAGACCAGCATGGTTGTTGGGTCACCTGGATTTGGTCTCCTGTTCTGGGATCAGCAGCAAGGTCTCCCTGCAGGGAGTATGGCCCCATCTAACTAGGCCACTGTTGAGCTTAAACAACAGTGAGTACCTTATTTGTTTGTCAAGAAGGAAACTAACAGTGGACAGGGATTTTTGATGTCTTTCTGTTTAATTAAGGGTTCTTTCAGGTTGTGTCGAAGTTTATTTGTTTAAAGAAAAGAGAAGGTCTGAATGATTCCGTTATTAGTTTTTCCTGTTCCTATTGCCACCTTCATCTTCTGGAAAATAAAATAACGAGCACAAAGTGCTTAATATTCCTGAGCTGTGTCTACATCTGCCGCTGGCAACCTCTGTCTCAACTGCACGGGGGAGGCTGGTTGCTGTGGAGGGTGTGGCCAGCAACTTGTGATCAGGCTTCCAGCCATGCGAGTCTTCTGAACACTTAGAGGGGCCGCTATTTGTCCCTCACTTGCGTTCTGATATGCTTTCTTCACCGGGAGAGACGGGGTGGAGATACACTGGCCAAGCCAGGAGTTTATTCATTCGACAAATATTTATTGGATGTCTGTTTTTCCAGGGCCGGGGATGCAGTGTGGTCAAAGCAGACAGTTCCCGGCCCTCATGAATTGTGCGCAGCCTGTCGTTTGTTTCTCATTGCGGTAATCCGTAGAGAACACCCGCTGCTGCTGACCTACTGTTCATGTATTCATTTCTCAACTAACTGAGCATCTACTGTATGTCAGATGCACTGGAGAGCCAGACAGACACAATCCCTGTCCTCCTGGAAGTGACAGCCCCACTGAGGAGATGGGAAGCAATTTGGAGTGTATGCAAGGGTGGGGCTCGGTGAGGGTGGCCGCAGGAGGAGAGGTGAACCAGCCAAGAGGAGAGCTGCAGGGGACCGTGCAGGGCTCCTTTGAAGAAAGGAGGCTACAGAGGAGATGGGGGAGGTGAGGTTGGGGATGGCGATGGGACAGAGCTCAGAGGCCTTGGGACTTTGCCTTAGGGGCTGAAGCAGTGTCTTCAGCTGCGGGATGGAAGGGGAGCACACCCTTCTGTCAAGGAGGGGCCGACCGGGATGGAGGGGGAACTGTGAGGCCAGGAAGAGCATGAACTGAGCCAGAGAGCAGCTGTCTTGCTTCCAGCTTGGAGTTGGCTGCGTGCCTTGTGCTGAGTTCTGTGTGATGACCATTCCTTGTTGTTGTTGTTGTTGTTGTTGTTAGGGGCCAGTAGCAACCCGTAGTGACCCCACATACAGCAGAACAACTTTAATCATGGAATTATTTTTTAAAAATGCATTTATCGCTTTTAGCGCTGCTCTCAGCACTGGGCTACACTAAGGACTATGAGATAGACACACCCCCCTGCCAGCCCGGAGCGTGCCTTTTGACGGAAGAGGTGAGCAGTGGCAACGGCACAGGCAGACCAGTAGCCGGGGGTGGTTCTACAGTGCGCTCTGGAGACCGTGCAGCGGTGGAGCCCGCCGCGGGGCTGCAGGAGGCTGTCGGGAAGTACTCGGGAAAAGTAGGCAGCACACTTCTATTGCATGGGAGAGCCCCACTTTCAGCAGATAACAGGTTTAAAAAGGCAGACTCTTGCTTGCGCTGCCTTGAGTGGGTTCTGCTCAGACAGCCCAGAGCTTCTGGAGTATTCCATTAGTGAAAGAGGCAGAGAATGCAAACCATTTACCGAAGAGCCAATCGGCGTGTACACCCTTTGACATGAGCATGTCAAGTCGAGGCACAGCGAACAGATGAGCCGACAGGGCAGCTGCCACAGTGGGCTCAACTTGGAGAAGAGTTGGGAGTATGGTGCAGGGTCTAGGGGCCTTGTGTTCTCACCTACACAGGGGTGCTGTTAGGAGGGCATCTTCCAGCAACAGACTAGGACAGGGTTCTGCCTGCCATCCCTCAGGTCCCAGGGGTCACTGCCGCTGGCTCTGGACTTCACTGTCAGTTTGCCCCCGGCAGAGAGGAACCTCAAATTGTATCCACCTGGAAGAGCTAAACACACCCTCTGTGGGGTACAGTAGTCCCTGACTGGGTGTTGGAAAGGGAGGGCTTTCCAGGACACCCCACTCCCCCTCCTGGCAGGGACTCTGTGAGCCCCATTCCACTTGGAAGGACCCTGCTGACTTGGAGGCTGAGCTGCAGTTTCGTTAGCAGCCCTACCAACCTCCACCTTGCCAGTGAGTGTATCCCCGAGACACTCCTCGTGGGCTTTACAGAGAGCAGATATTCCAGTTTCAAGGGGGGGTTTGTTTTCTTTTTGTCACTCACTCAACAGTCATTTTGTCACCTGCAGAAAGTTCTGCCTCGAAGGAAGACAGGGCCATCTGTTCCAGTCCCACCAGCTGCTCCGAGCTGCATTGCAGCGGTCCGCGGTGGCATTGAGAGGCTGTGGTCATTAATGCCTCTTAATGACGGCTGGACAGACGACAGAATACAAACCTTTTGGATGACAAAGCTAATAAATATGCATCAGGGGTATTCTCAGCAGCAGGTTTGAGGCTACTTACTGCCAGTCATTGGCCATTGAAGTTTTCTTCCCAGCCGGCTACTTGAAGTGTGCTGCTCTCCGGCGCCTCTTCACCCGGCTTGTTCTGCTCAGACAGAATCTGTTTCTAGGATAAGAAATCACTTCAAGCTTTGTACTTCCATTCTAATTAGTACTGTTCTCACAGAATCAAACCAAAGTAGGCAGTTGTAAGTTCAGCTTCTTGACCAGTGGTTCTCAACCTTCTTCATGACCTTAAAATTATTTTCCTTGCTATTTTCTAACTGCAATTTAACTTCTGTTATGAATTGGTAACCCCTGTTAAAAGGGTCATTCGCCCTCCAAAGGGGTCGCGACCCCCCAGGTTGAGAACTGCTGTTCTAAATAGACTGTTGGGATCGAGCAGCTGGTGTTTATCACTAAAATGCCTCCCATGAGCCTCAGCGTACTCCCCCACCTTTCCCATCCCTACCTGGCCTTTCTTCTCCCTGGCCTGCAGCTGTGCGCTTGTGGTTGGGTGTACTCCAGCCTGTTTGACCTCATAGCGACCCCAGGTGACAGTGTAGCGCTGTCCCCAACGGTTTCCCAGGCTGTCAACTTGATAGAAGCGGATTGCCAGCCCTAGTGAGTTTGAATTGATGACCTTTCTATTAGCACCACCGGACTCCTTCCTGCACAGTTATAAACCCAAACCCCAAACCACAGCCGTCAAGTCCCGTGGGGCTCAGAGGGATGCTGGGAGGTTTCCAAGGCGGTCAGCCTTCGTGGGAACAGACAGCCTCCGTCTTGCTCCCTCTGGTGCGCTTCAATCATTGACTTGGCGGCTAACAGCCCCTTGTCCAACTCACAGGGCCGCTGGGGCCTGGCCACCGTTACAGACCAGCCTCATTATAATCAGAGTCTGTGAGGGCACGGCGGTGGGCATCCTCCACGGCTTGCTAGTGTGTGGACTTCCTGCCCAGAGGCAAGCAGTTCCCTGCTTATGAAATATGGTATCTTCAAGAGGGGAGAGCCAGGCAGGTGGACCTCTGAGCATTCAGAGTGGACTCTTCAGTCTCACCCTGTAGGATTCAGGATCTGGGGGCTTTTCAAAAAGTTCATGGGACAATTCCATTATCTTTTCATTCCAGATTTCCATCAGTTTTTGAAACCCTCTGGTACCAGACAGTTACAGTGCAGTTTGCTGGTGTTTGTGAGCAGTTTAGACTTCTCAAGCCAGATTTCTCCATCCTCAAATGTTTTTTCACTTAGATAAGCATTCAGATAGTTGTCCTTTTACACCATAAAACCAAAATCTCATTGCCTCTGAGTTGATTCTGACTTACACTGCCTCTATTGGTCAGGCGAGACCCTGTAGTGCCTTCCATCCTCCATAGGTTCTCAGATGGATTTGACCTCTTTCTCCCTTTTTAAGGAGGAAAAAAATTACTTGGGGCCTCCCTGGAAGAGACATTCGAAAAGGAGGAATCAAGAGACCTGGCCAGATCCTGCCACACCCCAGGCTGCAGTGGGACTATAGCCATTTGCCCGCTGCCAGGCTGCGCAGTAAAGCACGTGGGGCTGTGCCGGCCTTAAAGACCTGTGAGCCAGGGACTGTGGTGGAGGTTGGAGCCACTGCATTTGGTTATGTACCAATAGATAACTGAAAGCTCCCCGGTCTTCATTTGCATCTAGTTTGGTGTGGATTTGGTAAACAAATACCAAATAAAGTAACCAAGTTTTGGGTTGGGTCGTTGCTTTTCTTTTCTTCAGAATACTGATCGCTTTAGCGAGTACAATTTCAGCTTTGGGGAATGCGTTATCCCCTCAACTACTAAATAGTCTTATCATCTGAAAGCTTAGCTTAGCAGAAGCCTTTTGGTGGAATAACATCATCATCTACGATTCTCCTGGCATGCATTTTTTTAATCTCCATAATCAGTCATATCTCCAGGAATCTGTTGAAAGTGGGGAGGTTGAAGAATGCCAAGGGCTCCCCCATATTTCTGGTAGATTGTGCTATAAGCTGCTTTCTTCAAGGACAGCTAATGCATGGCACAGATTTTTCAGTTGTTTAAAGGCCACTTGATGTGAGTTGAAGAGAGTTAGCAGGGCTCTGAGTTGGGGACTTTGAAAAACGTGTGGGGTGGTGACGGACCCCCTCTAACTTAAGGAGGTGGGAGGAGGAGACTGGCCTACATCAAGGGATTCCTGTGAGGCCAAAAGTTTACCTATGTGTCCATCGTCCAACCTACTTAACCAGTCGGACACCAGCCATCCCTCCCGCTGTACTTTCCACTACTGTGCTTGCTGGGTTACCGTATATATTCGAGCATAAGCCAACTCGAATATCAGCCGAGGCACTTAATTTTACTATAAAAACTGCATTAAAAAATGTGCTGAAGCATACGCCAACTACTCAAGGCTGTTGTTTGCTGTTGTGAGGATGATGATTTCACGTTAGATGATTTCACGTTGGAGGCAGTGAAACCCATATAATGAAGGCCATGTCCTCTGGGATATGCCAGATAATGGTCCAAACAGAACAACCGAGCTCATTGCCATGGACTTGATGCCAACTTATAACCACTATTTAAGACAGGGTAGAAATGCCCCTGTGCGGGTCCGAGACTGTTAGCACCTCACAGGAGTAGGAAGCCTTGTCTCGATCGCACAAAACAGATCAGAGTAGTAACTCAAGCCAGGGGTAGAGGAAGGGGTGCTTGAGGGAAGGCCTATTACAAGAGGGCTCAAAAAGCCTGTGGAACAATCTAGTTGTCTCTTCCATTTTCCACGGACTTTGTGATACCCTTTGTACGTAGCAGAGGCTGGTGTGTCAGGCTCTGCTAGGCACTGTGCTCTGTCAACTGCACGTTTATGATGGGATCCTGAGGCTTCGGCCTAGTGACTTCTCTATGGCCACTCTTCCCAGCTGGGGCAGGGGATAGGTTTCTCTGACCCTGAGCATTTTCAGCGTGTTGCTTGCAGACAGCAGGTGGTGGTGGGTGGGGG